>AWOL01S0000672.1:8096-36080 GCA_000715115.1 Nicotiana otophora
TCTTTATATGATCGCATCAGAGAGCGCCAGTATGATGATCCACATCTTCTTGTCCTTAAGGATACGGTTCAGCACGGTGATGCCAAGGAAGTCACTATTGGAGATGACGGTGTATTTCGGATGCGGGGCATGCTATGTGTACCTAATGTAGATGGTTTGCGTGAGCTAATTCTCCAGGAAGCTCATAGTTCACGGTACTCTATTCATCCAGGCGCCATAAAGATGTATAAGGATTTGAGACAGCACTATTAGTGGAGACGGATGAAGAAAAATATAGTTGGGTTTGTATCTCGGTGTTTAAATTGTCAACAGGTAAAGTACGAGCACCAAAGACTAGGCAGATTGCTACAGAGACTTGAAATTTCAGAGTGGAAGTGGGAGCGTATTACCATGGACTTCGTAGTTGGACTCCCGCGGACTTTGAGAAAGTTTGATGCTGTTTGGGTGATAGTAGATTGGTTGACCAAATCTGCGCATTTTATTCCGGTCGATACTAATTATTCTTCGGAGCGGTTGACTGGGATTTATATTCGCGAGATTGTTCGTCTACACGGTGTGCCGGTGTCTATTATTTCAGATCGGGGTACGCAATTTACCTCACAAATTTGGAGGGCAGTGCATCGAGAATTGGGCACACAGATTCAGTTGAGTACATCATTTCAACCTCAGACGGACAGACAGTCCGAGCACTCTATTCAGATATTTGAGGATATGTTACGCGCTTGTGTCATTGATTTTGGGGGTTCTTGGGATCAATTTCTGCCACTCGCAGAGTTTGCTTACAATAATAACTACCAGTCAAGAACTCAGATGGCTCCGTATGAAGCTTTATATGGGAGATAGTGTCGGTCTCCGGTGGGTTGGTTTGAGCCTGGTGAGGTTAGACTATTGGGTACTGACTTGGTTCAGGATGCTTTAGAGAAGTTCAAAGTAATTCAGGAAGGGCTTCGTACGGCATAGTCTAGACAGAAGAGTTATGCCGACAGGAAGGTTCGTGATGTTGTTCACATGGTTGGGGAGAAGGTTCTACTCAAGATTTCACCCATGAAGGGTGTGTTGAGGTTCGAAAAAAAAGGCAAGTTGAGCCCTCGGTATATTGGGCCTTTTGAGATACTTAAGAAAATTGGGGAGGTGGCTTATGAACTTGCTTTGCCACCTAGTCTATCATGTGTTCATCCAGTGTTCCATGTATCCATGCTCCGAAAGTATGTCGGGGATCCATCTCACATTCTGAATTTCAGTACCGTACAGCTGGACGGTAATTTGACTTATGATGTGGAGCCAGTGGTTATTTTAGACCGGCAGGTTCGAAAGCTGAGGTCAAAGAACATAGCGTCAATAAAGGTGCAGTAGAGAGGCCAGCCAGTCAGAGAAGCTACTTGGGAGATGGAGTAGGAGATGCAGAACAAATATCCACACTTATTTGAGACTCCAGGTATTATTCTAAACTCGTTCGAGGACGGACGTTTGTTTAAGAAGGGGAGAATGTAACGACTCGGCCGGACGTTTTGAATATTATAACCTAATTTTCCCATTTACTACTCAATTTATGTCTTGCTATTGATTTATGACTTATCGGGTTAGTGGGTTCGGGTACGGAAGGAATTTAGAGTGAAATGAGACACTTAGTCTCATAATTGAAAAAATATTAAGTTAGAAAAATGGGCTGGATATGGACCTATGTGTAAACGACCTCGGATTCAAATTCTGATAATTCCAATAGCTCTGTAAGGTGATTTCGGACTTAGGAGCGTGTCCGAAAGAATCTTTGAAGGTCCATAGAGGAATTAGACTTGAAATGCCGAAAGTTGAATTTTTGGGAAGTTTGACTGAGGGGTTGACTTTTGATATCGGGGTCGAAATCCGATTCTGAAAATTTTAGTAGGTATGTTATGTCATTTATGACTTGTGTGCAAAATGTGAGGTCAATCGGACGTGATTTGATAGGTTTAAGCGTTATTTGTAGAAATTAGAAATTTCAAAGTTCAATAGGCTTGAATTGGGGCATAATTCATGGTTTTAGCGTTGTTTGAGGTGATTTGAGGATTCGAATAAGTTCGTATGATATTTTAGGACTTGTTGGTATATTTGGTTGAGGTCCCGAGGGCCTCGGGTGAGTTTCAGATGGTTAACGGATCAAAAATTGAACTACAACAGTTGTTGCAATTTCCTTCTATTGGAAATTTCTTCTGCCAGATTCGAGCCCAGAAATCTCTCAGAATCGAGCCCAGGGTCGAGGGCCACGATCGAAGCCATGATCGAGCCCAGGGTCGAGGGACACGATCGAAGCCATGATCGAGCCCAGGGTCGAGGGTCACGGTCGAAGGCAAGGTCGAAGACATGATCGAAGGCCTAGGATCGAGGACTATGATCGAGGCCAGGATCGAGGACCTCGATCGAAGGCCAAGATCGAGGCAAAACTGAGGTTGTCTGGGCAGAATTATAAAAATAAGGACTTCGTCCCATTCGTCATTTTTGAGAAATTGGAGCTTGAGGAGAGGCGATTTTTGATATATTTTCAAGTAAACCTTGAGGTAAGTCCCTTGTGATCATTTCTACTCCATAATATTGAATTATCATCGAATAATCTGACTAGATTACATGATTTTGAGGTGTAAATCGGAGATTGAAACTTAGAAATTTGGAAATAAGATTTGTACATTTGAGGGTCTAGCGGAGGTCGGATTTTGGTAAAATTGGTATGTGTAAACTCGTGGTTGAATGGGCTTTCTGATTTTATAACTTTTGTCAGGTTCCGAGACGTGGGCCCCACGAGCAATTTTTGAGCTAAATTTCGAATTTTTATGAAAAATTAATATTTTCTTATTGAATTAATTCTAATAAATTTTATTGACTGAAACGAATTATTTATAACTAGATTCGAGGCATTCAGATGCCGATTTGCGATGCAAAGGCATAGCAGAGTAAAGAGTTTCACGTTTTGAGGTAAGTAACAGTTTTAAATCTGGTCCTGAGGGTATTAAACCCCAGATTTTGGTATCATGTAATTCTTTTGGAGGTGACGGGCGTGCACCAAGGGGATTGTGACTTGGTCCGTCCTAGAAAAACTGTAAAGTTGAATAATTTGTTGTTAGCTATATGCTCTCTATGTGTTGATAAGATTTGACTGTAAATCATGTTAGAAATCATGCTTATGCTATGTGATAGTACTGTTGGGACCCACAAAGGTCGCATACTTGTTGAATTACCTACTAAATGCTATATGCACTCAGTCTCAGTTTTACTTGCACATTTTATCTCAGTCTCTGTTATTATTATTGATACATCATATCATTGTTGTTTAGGCTGATTTCATGATTAATGAGAGCCCGAGAGACTGGAGAGATTTATGATTGAGATAGGCCGAGGGCCTGATTGTGAGATATTGATATCATAGCACGTGAGTTGGCCGTGCAGATCCTTATATTATACTATAGCACTTGAGTTGGCCGTGCAGCACGTGAGTTGGCCGTGCTGATCCTTATATTATACTATACCGCGTGAGTTGGCCGTGCAACATGTGAGTTGGCCGTGCAACATGTGAGTTGGCCGTGCGGATCCAGATAGTTATATTATGGCACGTGAGTTGTCCGTACAGATTATAGCGCTTGGACTGTAGGAGCCCCCTCCCCCCCTCCTCCCCCGAAGTTTGTACACCCTCAGTGAGCGCGGGTACCCATTGAGAGTGAGTGATGAGGGCTGGGAGCCCAGGGAGTGATTGTTGTCCTAAGAGGTTGTACTTGATTTCCATTTGTTGTTGCACTTAGTTGCTATCTGTCATTGTTGTAAAATCTCTGAAAGATTGTTGATATACGGATTACACGAACAGGAACTGTATAAAAATTGATTTGACATTAAACTGCCAGATTTGATAGCATGTCTATTCTTTGCTGGAATTACTGGAAATGAACCATAACTGTGTAGCTCGTTACTATCTTCAGTTTCTTATTTATTATTATTACTTGCTGAGTTGGTTGTATTCATACTACACCCTGCACTTCGTGTGCAGATCCAGGTATTCCCGGACATAGCGGGTATTGATCCTTTCACGCGGTTGCTTTTCAAGAGATTTTGAGGTAGTTGTCGTGTTCCGCAGACCTTGTCTCTCCTTCTCTATCTCTTTGTTTACTGTATTTGGTCTCAGATTATTATAGACTATATTTTTCAGACTTTTATTCATATTAGATGCTCATGTACTCAGTGATACCAGGTTTTGAGGAGTATTTGTATTGTATTTAAATATTATATTTTTCAACCTTAAAGAAAAATTTTGGTTTATTGAGATTATCGGCTTACCTAGTATCGAGATAGGCGCCATCACGACAGGTTAGAATTTTGGGTCGTGACACCTATAAATTGCACGATTAGAAGCAATTTTCTGTCTTATGCCATAAAAAGGATACAAAGGAACAACAATAAAATCTCCATGACGCATTCCCTGTTAAACAATCCAACCAAAGAGAATCCAACTTTCAACGGCAATAAAATTGCAGCAACTGAGAAGGTACACTAACTTCCTTAATTAATTCAATCATAGATATAACGATAATACCAAGTGAAGAGGGATAAAGCTTGAATGAAAATTAATTAAAAGAAGATATTAATTAAATAACAGAAAATATAATAATTATAAGTTTACGATGAAAGTTAGTTTTACCAAATAATTCAGTCACATTCACATCAACCTTATTTATCAATTGATCATATGGTCGCAGATCAAAGATATTCATTGGGAAAAGTGGATCAGTTGTTTCATCCACTGTTGTCCCTTGAGAAAATTTCAGCCTCGAGTTATGTTTTGTGGTGTTGAACCTCTTCTTATTTTGACAAACGACAAAGTTCGCCATAAGATATAATCCAAGCTC
Organism: Nicotiana otophora; assembly: GCA_000715115.1. Taxonomy (NCBI): domain Eukaryota; kingdom Viridiplantae; phylum Streptophyta; class Magnoliopsida; order Solanales; family Solanaceae; genus Nicotiana; species Nicotiana otophora. The sequence goes on from AWOL01S0000672.1 coordinate 12,962, forward strand.
ATTAATTTGTGGGGTTAATTTCACTGAAAGTCATCCAACTTATCATTTTTTTCACAAAAGTCACTTATCTATTTTTCATCACTTAAAAGTCACTCAACTTTACCTTTGTAACTTAAAAGTCATTTTAGTTCAAAACTTATAAAATATTCAATAAAAGATATGACATGACATTACATTTAATTAAAAATCTAACAATAATGCCACATAAGCTTAAATAGACCATATCTAAGTTAGACCCATTTCTTCCTCAGCCCGATTTCGGGCAGTTTTTTGAATATTAGTTTTAATTTATTTTATATGAAAACCGACAGATTTCGATCGGTTTCTTAAAAAATAAATTTTGCTGGATTCTAAAATAATTTCCCATCATTTTTGCGCAAAGGAAAACCGACCGAAGTTGGTCGGTTGGCCGCGATCGGTTTAGGCCGAATTTTTAGTAGTGAACTTCTACTATGCAATTTCATTGTGGGTGTTTCTTACCAATATTTTGACTTTAATGGAATAGTAATTTGTGAAAATAAATTCTTATTAGCTTGTTGTTCTTGTTTGTTAGTGGTACATTTATATGTTATGTGAGATTGAAGTCGGTCGGTTTTCCAAAATATTTTATTTTTTAATTTATTTTACGAAACCGACCGACTTCGGTAAGGTTTTTTGGCGCAAAAATGTGCGAAACTATTTTATAATCCCGCAAAATTTATTTTTTAAGAATTTTTCATATAAAATAAATTAAAACTAATATTCAAAAAACTGTCCGAAATCGGGATGAGGAAGAAATGGGTCTAACTTAGATATAGTCTATTTAAGCTTATGTGGCATTATTGTTAGATTTTTTAATTAAATATAATGCCATGTCATATTCTTTATTAGATATTTTATAGGTTTTGAACTAGAATGACTTTCAAGTTACAAAGGTAAAGTTGAGTGACTTTTAAGTGATGAAAAATAGATAAGTGACTTTTGTGAAATAAATAATAAGTTGGATGACCATAAGTGAAATTAACCCTTAATTTGTGTTCTGAAAAGATGTAGCACTACTTGGCAATAGAAGCATGTATCGGATCCCCTACAAAGAAATCACATGAAATACATCCATATAGAAATTAAAAATTTATGCGAACAACATAGCAAAAAATTCAGATTTTTAAATTAAAAAACAGAGAAGCAAAACAAGATACATATCGTAGTATATCAGTGAGAAACATATTTGAAGATACATATGTTTGGTGCACAAATGCTTCAATCAAGTTTTTGCTACTGATTATCCCATGAACACGCACATATGCAAATTAAAAAACAGAGTTACCAAAAAGAATTATAATAATAGATTTCTAATACCTTTTCATCTTGTAGAACCAATTCAATCGAGAAAGTAGCGTTGGAATTATAACATCTGCTACTTCCCACAAACGAACAATCCGAATTTTGAACTTGCTTGATTAAATCATTGTGAATAGTCATATTTTGCAAAAATCGTATGTTTTCTTGAACTTTTTATAGCGGTAGGAAGATTTGAATTTAGGAACCGCCAATGAGTCCGAAAAATAGAAGTCAGGCATCGCCGGTTTGAAAAAGTTCTGTTTCAATCGTGTGCATGTTTGTGAGTTTCAATTGTGTTTTGAGGTTTTGCAGAGGAAAGTGGGTTCTAAATTTAGGGGAAAGTGGGTTCTAAATCGGTTTTCTTTTTTAAAGTTAAAGAGTAAACAACGTATATGTTTTAAAATCAGTTAACTTTTAAAAAATAAAGAAATCTGAAATTTTGAATTAAATAAAGCTCTTTTCTTGGATTTTTTTTTTTATTGTCTTCATGGCTCAAAAGTGTCCCACCTCCTTTTTTCCGAATAGATAGGGGAGCTTTTTCCAATTAAAGTGACATTATTCAAAATGTGATTATTTATTCAATTTTAGAGTCGCCTCTTGGAATAATTTATGGTGTCCCAAGTCACCGGTTTATTTTAAATCCCAAATCGAGAAAATTTAACTCTGTTTAAAAAAACAGCGCCAAACAGTTTCGTCACTGTTCATCGCGGACAAAGCTGGAGCTTTAGGCTTCAATGGCCACAATGGCCGGCGACCAACCAGCTTTTCCGGCTGGTCTACCCTCCCCCAGCGTTGCACAACAACATACAACAACTAACTCCAACTCAGCTCCTCTAGATTACTCAAAGATTTTGAAACCAAATTCTTTAAATCCTCCAGCGATGGCTATTGCTGCAGCTTCAATTCAACCCATTCCACTGCGACGAGCAGTGTATTTGAATGGAAAACCAGTGGTTAAATTCACAGAGGCAGAAGTAGATAGAATGAACGTGATTGAAGGCCTCCAATATGCTGTCGTTGGCAAGCTTTCATATGGTTCTCCGGAGATTCACGAGTTTCGCCGAATAATTCCAACTCAATGTGGTATCAAAGGTGAGTCTAATATTGGATTCCTTAGAGATCGTCATGTGTTAATTAGATTAACTTTATGGCAAGATTTCCTCGATTTCACATCGAAGAGTACGTACTACATCAAATCCAAAGAGGAATCCATTGAGCATATATTTGTCACAAGTCCTACTGCCTCTAAGGTATGGAACTTGTTCATAGGGGCTGCTGGAATTTCTGTGCAATTGATTCAATTGAAGTAGATTATAAGGCATTGGTGGTATGCTCAGTGTTGTCCGAAATTAAAGCCACTATTTCAAGCAGTACCAGCTATCATCACTTGGGAGCTGTGGAAGAGAAGAAATGCAGGTAAACATGGTGGTTTAATGTCCACAAATAGGATGATTCATGAGATAAATAGAACATTGCATCAACTGGGAAGGGTGAGGTATGCTTGGATCCCTAATATTCCATTGTTATGGCCAGACATGATTCAATACTTTGAAGGATATAAACCTATATTGATCACTACAAGAGTAACATGGTAGCTTCCTTGTCATGGTTGGTACAAATGTAATAGACCTGGGAGTTACAACTAATGTGGTGGCTGAAGCTAAGGCTATTCTTCAAGGGTTGGAATATTGTGTGGAGCATGATTTTCACCCTCTCATACTGAAGACTGATTCATTGGTGATGAAGAAGGCGATAGAAGGGGAATGGGGTCCTCCTTGGGTAATTACACAGGATGTGAAGAAAATTATAGAGATGAAGGACAACTTCAATGTGATCTTTCAGCATGTGTTCAGAGAAGGCAACTCAGTGGCGGATTTTATAGCTAACATTGTGTTCTCTTTTGCAGGTACATCTGAGTTTCATTCATTCTCTGAACTGCCTAGCAGGGAGGAGGTTGATCAATCTAGACAAATCTCAATCACCTAACCTTAGGATTAGGATAGCAAAGAGAAGAACCCCAGACTGATGGCTTCACAAGATTGGAGACTGAACAAACTGATATGTCCAAATGCTAAGGAAGATGCTGAACCCATCATATGGTATTTTTGGAGATTGCTGAATCATTTCTCAGTGGTATTAGCATGCTTTCAAGCTCAATCTGAGGATGGTTTAGCAATGTTTTGAATGATGTCTACATTAAAGGTTCTAGTAGGGAAGGATCTGAGCTTACAAGATCACAAAAAGGCACAAGCTGGCCTTTGCCTTGCAAAGTCTTCTTAAAGCCAGATCATTCCTGGCTTTTGCCTTGTAAAGCCAGCCTAAAGCCAGCTCATGCCTGGCTTTTGCCTTGTAAAGCCTGCCTAAAGCCAGCTCACACCTAGCCTTTGGCCTGCAAAGCCTGCCTAAAGCCAGCTCATGCCTGACTTTTGCCTTGCAAAGCCTACCTAAAGCCAGCGCATGCCTGGCCTTTGCCTTGTAAAGCCTGCTTAAAGCCAGCTCAAGCCTGGCTTTTGCCTTGCAAAGCCTGCCTAAAGCCAGGCTCCCCTTCTATACATTAATCTTGATGAGTGAGCACATGATTAATACTTGAATAAAATCAGTCCACTGCATATGGAGATCATATAGTAGCGACACCTAGAGGACGATGCGGACTTCAACTCTGCGGTGGAGATGTTTGGAATTTATTTTAGCCTATGGATAATATACCCTGGCGCCTGGTGAGAGTTTGATAGGTGCTGCTTGGTATTTGCCAATGACAATTGGATTCACATACACTAATAGGAGAAGGAAGCATTCAACTTATCATGTTGTAATAGTTAGTTCATTAGATTTTAGCTTTTCTATCTTTTTTAATAGCTAGTAGTTTCATGCAACTTTTATTTTGGTTTGGACATCTTGTAAGCATTGGACCCATTTTTGGGATTTTATTTATATATTAGCCATTAGGCAAAAAAAAAAAAAATTGTTTAAAGTCTGCGAAAATCAGAAGACCGGGTAAGGAATTTTATTAACCCGGGAGAAGGTGTTAGGCATTTCCGAATTCCGTAGTTTTAGCACGGTCGCTTTAATCATACCTGGCTTAATTGTTTGTTTAATTACGTATTTTAGAACCTATGTGTGTTTTAGCTTTTACCACTTTTAATTGCTTGATTATTCGTGATTATGGAAATATTTTGAAACGAGTCATGCGTACGTGTACTCTTTTTGTTTGGCGTGTCCAGAATCATATCACGCGTACGTGTACACAATTAATAACACTTTATTAGTTACGATTGCTTGGCCAAAGTCGCGCGAAAGCATACCTTGATTTATTTTGAGAATCATAATTATGTTACGTGAACGTGTACATAATCACGATAATTTGATTAAAGGCGTGCCTAAAGCATTCTACGAATTAATAATTATTTTTTCCTAAACTAGTTTTGAGATTATTGTGAGGCGGGATTCTAGAAATTATTGTGGTGAAGAGGCCGACTTGCTCGTCCCCAAGTGAATTTCGACAAATTAAACGAGAACAAAAACGATACAACAAAGCCGTACACGTATATCATTATTCTTAAACTTATCTCAATCATATCCAATCAAAATTAGTATTGACTCATCAACCATAGCTAATAGATCTCTTATTCTACTAATGAGCCAAATCCCAGTTTTATCTGTATATCATAACAAATTGGTTTTCAAGACTAAAGTAGACTCATGTCACGTCATTACTTAATTCCAAAAGTTCAATTCCAAACGAATTTACTGCTTAATGCAGAAACCAGTCAACCAATGAACTAAATTATCAAATTAAAATTGAGTTCGTGTATCAGTTACTTCAATTGTATAAGCACATATTCATTTATCCAATGAAAATCTTGGTATCCATGAACTGAGCAGTAATGGGACAAAAACAAAATCTCACGCCTAACTATTATATACATGGAACTAATTAAAATAACAGAGTACTAACACACAGTTGATCTCATTTAAGTTCAAACATTCACGAACAAGAGTGAGAAAAAATACAAAGAATGAAAAATAATAAAATTAATACTGAAGAGATTAGAAAGAATCGGACCTTTTGTATTTAATAAGAATATCCAAATCAAATCCCTAACAAAGCAGCTGTGAGAGGGAATGGAAATCCAGAAATTGATGCCGAAAACTTGAGAAAAATAGATCTGGACCGCGACGGAAACACGAACGGCAGCTTCAACTCGACGGCGTTTTAAGTCTCAATCCAACTCCATATTTGAAAACTCAAATCAAAAGGAAGAAACTAACAGTAATATGTGTATATATTTTGGTATTACTGAAATTCAATCACCAACTAGCAGAAGCATTTCTACTTTTTCTTCTTCGTATGTATTTTGAAATTGTGATGAGAAAGCAGAAACAAAGCTTAGAGGAGTAATTAAAAGACCAAAAATATTCTCCAAATCTCCGTCGATTTTCAACCTAAGCTCGAGTTTTCCCCCTATGTTTTTGGACTGAGTTGTCGTCACCTCCCACTCTCGTTCCTTCTTCTTTTTCTTTTCCGTTTATTTTTTTTCTTTCCTTTTCAGGTGAGGTCAGTCATGGTTATGATTAAGCGGGTTTGATGGGTGAGAAAAAGATTTGGGCAACGTGCATTTCTCTTGCTGGGCCACTAAAATTCGAAAATGAGCTTCCAATTGGTTCAAATTCAATTCTTTTCCATTGAATAAAATAAAATAAAAATAAAAATACTACCAAAATATACTAATTAATCTTAGTTAATAATAACATTATAAAATTATTTTATGTTTTATAATTAAAAATAAAAGTTGACTGAAATCCTATTAAAATAAAAATAAATAAATATTTTTTTAAATACTACTTTTAAAAGTTGCGTGGATCAAAAATTACATGCTTACAGCTGCCCCTCTTTGCTTGGAAACACGAAGAGTTTTCGAAGCAAACAACAATAAGCAACGTAATTGATTTATGACCTGACGCTTATTAAAAACGAAACAAAGATGGACAAAAGATTGTGACCGAGCCATGGTATCTGAGCTACCTACATATCCTTGGCTATAAAGGAATCAGGCCACGTGTAGATCAGAGGTAGGAAGAGTGACAGAGTATATCGAAGTGGAGAGCCGATTGAGGTGCCGTCGAGGTTCCGGTCCGCGGTTCCTGCCATTACATCATGAGTTGAAAGCACAAATTACAATAATTATAAAAGAAAAATACAAGATCCTATCTACTTCTTGTCTTGAATCTTCCTTGAATCGCCACTTGATCTTTCAACATGAAACTGAAAATTCACCCCATTTTTCAGGTGGACATCCTGCTGACTTGAATTTGAAGAAAACTGGAAGTTGACCATATTCTTCAGGCGGGCACCCTCCTGCTTGCACTTGAAATAAACTTGAACTTGCGGTAGGCTTGAGCTTGCAAACCTTGTTCTTCAGGCGGCTCGTGCTACTTCTGATTTGATTTGAAAAACTAGAGGTTAACCCTATTCTTCAGGAGGGATCCTGCTGCCTCTTACTTGAACTTGAAACTTGACAAGTTGACCATGTTCGGGCTCCTGATGCCTCTCTAACTTGAACTTGTAAACTGAAAGTTGACCCTGTTCTTCAGACGGGATCCTGATGCCTCTCTGATTTTGAACTTGAAAGCTCAAAGTTGACCCTATTCTTCAGGCGGGCTCCTGATGCCTCTCTAACTTGAACTTGTAAACTGAAAGTTGACCCTGTTCTTCAGGAGGGCTCCTTATGCCTCTCTGACTTGAAATTGTAAACTGAAAGTTGGCCCTATTCTTCAGGCGGGATCCTCCTGATGCTTCTCTAACTTGAACTTGGAAATTGAACGTTGACCATGTTCTTCAGGCGGGCTCCTGATACTTCTTGAACTTGAAAATTGAAAGTTGACCATGTTCTTCAAGTGGGCTCCTGATGCCTCTCTGACTTGAAATTGTAAACTAAAAGTTGACCTTGTTCTTCATGTGGGATTCTCCTGATGCTTCTCTAACTTGAACTTGAAAATTGAACGTTGACCATGTTCTTCAGGCGGGCTCTTGATACTTCTTAAACTTGAAAATTGAAAGTTGGCCATGTTCTTCAGGTGGGCTCCTCATGCCTTTCTGACTTGAAATTGTAAACTAAAAGTTGACCCCGTTCTTCAGGCTGGATCCTCTTAATGCTTCTTCTAATTTGAACTTGAAAACTGAACGTTGACCCTGTTCTTCAGGCGGGCTCCTGATGCTTCTCCGATTTGAACTTAAAACTGATTTCTGAAATATTGACCCTCGTTTTTCAGGTGGGTGCCAGCAATCAAAACAACACAACAAATAAAATTTTCTGCCCCAGTTTGCACTAGGAAGATTTGTGAGTTGTTAGCAAAACTGTAAATCACCTATGATATTGATGCAATGATGGCAGTAAAACTAAAGACTCTACTAGGATGTGCGTCTCCTGTGAGTAAAACCAAGAAAATTTGACTTGCAAATGCGTCTGCTAAAAATAAAACTTGAATGATCCAAACTAGGAAGTATGTCTTCTAAAAGAGTAACCCGAAAGACCTATATTAGGAAGTGCGTCTCCTACGGGTGAAACTTGAATGAACCAAACTAGGAAGTGCGTCTCCTGGGGGTGAAATCTCAATTTAAGAAGCGTGTCTCCTAAAAGTATACCCTGAAAGACCCAGACTAGGAAGTGCATCTCCTAGGGGTGAAATCTCAATAACTCAAACTAGGAAGTGTGTCTCCTAGGGGTGAAATCTCAATTTAGGAAGTGCGTCTCCTAATAAGTATAACCTGAAAGTCTCAGACTAGGAAGTGTATCTCCTAGGGGTGAAACCTTTAACCTAAAATTAGAAAGTGCGTCTCCTAAAGAAATAAAATCTAAAAAACCCAAACTAGGAAGTACGTTTCCTAGATTTGAGATTGAGCTTGAGAAAAACTATAAACTGAGCTTGACTAAACTAAAAATTGACCTCATTTTACAGGCGGGACCCCTGAACTCAAGAAACCTAGAGATTAAAACTTAAGGAAACTAACAATTGACCCTATTCTCCAGGCGGGACCCGAACTAAAGGAATGCTAAAGATTAACAACTTAAGAAAACTAAAATCTGACCCTATTCTCCAGGCGGGACCCCTGAACTTAAGGAAAACTAAAGATTAACATCTTAAGGAAACTAAAAACTGACCTTATTCTCTAGGTGGGACCCCTGAACTCAAGGAAAACTAAAAATTAATAACTTAAGAAAAATTGTAAAAATAAACTTACCCTATTCTCCAGGCAGGACCCCTGATCTTAATGAAGACTAAAGATTAACAACTTAAGAAAAATTTAAAAACTGATCTTATTCTCCAGGTGGGACCCCTGAGCTTAAGGAAAACTAAAGATTCTTCCCAACTAGGGGGGTGTCTAGGAGGTATGGTTCCTCTCAACTAGGGCAAATTCTTGAGAGGTGATGATCTTCTGAACTAGGGAGATGCCTAGGAGGTAAAAAAACATTCTCAAATAGCCTTTGTGCTGACAAAATCTGGGCACGACACCCGAAAGTTTCAAGCTTCCAAGCTTTGATTTGGACATAATCTTCGTTCCTGTTTCAAACAAAGAAAACTTGTGAGTTTAAAACATGGTGGTTGGTTTGTGGCCTTGATCTTGAGGGCGATTGCTCCTACACTTGCCATGATAACTTTGATTTCAACTTGGAAGACCTTGATTGTTATTGGCTAACCACTTTATCTGTCAACCCTTGCCACAGAAAACACCTCTGATCCGTTCAAAACCAATATCTTCTGTCTCTTGCATTGTGATCATGAATTGACATTTACCGAACCTTTGCAATTCACATGAATCCGAAAGCACGTCAATTATCGCCAACTCAGTGCGCATAGTGCTCTTTCCTGACTTATGCCACTTTGATGTGCTAGCCAAACTCTGCTTTGTGCAATTGGAAAGTTGGTAGCAAAATTTTGAAGTCATTTCTCACTTGTTTTGACAAAATAGACTCGAGAAGACTTAAATAAAGCAAGAAGAATAGAGAAAAGGGACAATGGAAAGAGATGACGTCTAACAAAAAAACTACCAAGTAGAAGCTTATCAAATGTGGATACCAACTCTAGTGACCATGACATGCACTTTGGATTAGGCGGCCTAATCTATCTAGTAAGTCTAATGTTCGACTCTTGTTATACCTCTAAGCCGTGAAATTGGGCTTCAATGCTCCAATTATCCCGTTTGATTCACGTACCTTATTCGACTTGTAGTGCCCGAAAGGTTTTCACCATCAAGCCTCTCTCATTTTGCTCTTTCTCTCAAACTCACCATCGCCTTATGGTGCCTATGAAGGTTTTCACCAATAAGACTCTCTCATCTTGTTCTTTTCTTCTTATTTCCTCTGATTCTGTAGATGACAAGGTATTGACCATAGTACAAACATCATATGCTCCTGGCATGTCTATCTCGGCACTCTCAAAGATATCTTTGAGGTCTTTTTTGGACTGTAATATGGCTTTTAGACAGGGTTAGAAAGAAAGGATATCATGAAGGCTCAAATAATTAAAACAACAAAATTAATTTATTTACAATTTTTGGAATCCATTTTAAAACTTAGCCCCAATTTCTAAAACAAGAGAGTTTGATTCTTTTTACTTTTTCTTCTTCTTTTTTTTAGATGGAATTTCTAAGAAAAACTACCACACTCTTGACTTCGTGGGATTATGAAATATTTTATTTGGTGTGATCGAACTGTAAGGCTGCCTACGTATCTTGTAGTAACAAGAATCAGGTCGAACGTAGTTCAAAAGACTACTCTTTGTTGCTGCTATTTTCTTTTTTGTTTTTGTTTTTGGTTTTGGTTTTTTTTTTGTTTTTTTTTGTTTTTTTTATTTTTGAAATTTTCTTTTGGAATGAAGTTTCTAAAACAAACCTTATGGGGCATGACTTTCTTTTAATGACTCTAACTCGATTCCAAAAGAGGGGAGGTCAAGAAAATTAGCATGGGTTCAAAAGGGGTACCAAATGGTATAAAGTGTTTGGGTAGTTGAAAGAGGGCCTCCCAATCCCTGAAAATGCCAAGTACAACACATGCAACTTGAGGATGAAAAAGGAAGATCATGCACAATATTTCTTTTGCAGCTTTGGCATTGATATCACTGATATGCCTTCAACTTTTCTTTAGTGCCTTACCAAGTACAGAACTCTCGTTGTGTGATTTCTTCTTCACAATGGATGTGCTCTGTCAATTTGGAGCAAACTCTCTTGGCTTTATCTTGTAACTTGAGATGCACTTGAACTCAAAGTTGCTTGCTTCAAATTGCCTGGGATGCACTCTCTTATAACAAATTCTTATAGTCCTCTTAACTTCCCAAACTAGCCGCCTCAGTTTCACACAATTCGGGCTTTAAAATGTCCAAATATTTACTTGTTTCCCTCAAATGTCTCTGTCATCTTCAAACTTTGTTTCATTGTTTCATGATTAGACTAACCTTTAAGACTAGGATGAGAATTCCACGTGCATGTCATGTCAGTAGAGTCACCATGACAAGAATATAAAAGGAAAAGAGAACCAAACAAAAATGGACTAGAAATAACAGAAAACAGGAGATTGCATTAGATAAATGGTGAAAGGATTTGAACAACAAAACAAGCAAAATAGACATGACAACCCTGAAATAATCCTAGATAATACTAGACGAGTTACTACAACTAAACGAACTAGGCAAAATAATAAGAAGAAAGGTTTGAGCCACAAGACAATATCTGGATTACAACCCTGGAATAACCCGGACAACAGACTTGACAACAAATAAACCACCAAAACTCCTCCCTGGCTAGCCAAGAAAGGGGTGTCTTTCCAATTACTAAGCTCGACATCTTAGCCACTGAGTCGCACATCGACATTACCAGAACCTTCACAAGTCTCTGTCACGTTGACCTTAGCAAATAGCTTTTGGGTCCCTTTTGCCAAATCGTTCTTAAGATCAACTTCTGGAACCGAGACGGATAGCGCTGGAAACTTTGCGGTAAGTGGCCTTCCAAGGGATTCAGAAGAGTTCTCATATTCCTTTTTAACACACATCATGCCCACCATATGCGTCTCATTATAAACAGGCAATGGACTTTGACTAGTATTCGCTGCATCTGGATTTTGCACGGTAATGTCACATGCATCAATAATCTTCTGGACTGCTCTTTTCAGATGCCAACACGTTTCTATATTGTGCCCCGGGGTATTAGAGCAATATGTACACCTTTGAGAATAATCAAAATTCTTTGGGAGGGGGTTCAACATTTTTATCTGAATCGGCTTCAACATGTCCAATTGCCTCAACTTTTGGAACAAACTGGCATATGATTCTCCAATATGAGTGAAAGGCTTTTCCTTTTGTTGTTTCCTTTTCATTTTGTACTCTGGCCTCGGTTAGAACCTCTTGTGGGTAGGTGGTTTATATGCTTGTAGAGGTGGGTAAGACATTTGTGGAGGTGGTGCAGGCCATTGCGGGTCTTGTAGATATGGAGCATATGGCGGTGCATTATGGATAGAATACTGGGAAGGTGAGGTATGACTTTGGGGATTTTGTGGAGAGAAGTAGCATTGGGGAGGATTATCTGGAGTACAAGGATATTCATGGGGTAAATATTGAGGCTGAAAGCATTGAGCAGGAACGCCCACTAGATCTTGTCATTGGCGGGGCTCAACCACATCTTTTCTATTTCTCTTTTTTCTTCACAAACTTAGTGAGATATTCTGAATATCTTATGTCGTACCTTTTAATGCAGAATAGCTCATGATTTTGCCTGACTTGATTCCTTCTTCTACCATCTCCCCCGTTTTTACCACATCATTGAAAGGCTTACTTAAAGCTGGGATTAAATGACTGAAGTAGGTGAGTTCCTGAGCTTGTAGGAAAATCTTAACCATTTCTTTTTCATCAAACGGGGGACTGACCCGAGCATCTTGTTTCCTCCATCTAAGCCCAAACTCCTTAAAACTTTCCTTGGGTTTATTTTCCATCTTAGATAGGGAGGAATGGTCTGGGATAATGTTTATATTGTACTGAAAGTGTCGAATAAAATCTTGAGCCATGTCATCCCGGGCATACCACTTACTCACATCTTGACGAGTATACCATTCCAAGGTTGTCCCACTCAAGCTCTCACTGATATACGCCATCAATAACTCATCTTTCCCGCCAACACTTCTCATTTCACTGCAATAACCCCTCAGGTGGGCCACTGGATCTCCATGCCCATCATACAAGTTAATCTTTGGCATTTTAAACCCCGCGGGCAGATGAACATCAGGGAACATACACAAGTTATTGTAAGACATGTTAGTCTGATTTCCCATCCCTTGCATGTTCTTTAAGGATTGTTCTATGCCTTTCAACTTCCTGGATATCTCATCTCGCCCTTCTTTTCCTGCGGACTTTTTATTTTTAACATAAGGCTCGTTCTGAGGGCTATGATTATATGGGTTCGGGACCTGGTGGGCCAACTCTGGGGAGTAGTATTGGGCATCATGAGGTTTGAACTGGTATTCACTATTGGATATATGAAAGAAAGGTTGTTGAGAAGTTGTGATAGTGGGGATAGTAGATATGACATGAAGGCTATTTTTGGGAAATGTAGTTGGAGGACGAACAATGGAGCTACTAGGGAAGTTGGAAAACTTATGATAAGCGGGAAAATCTGGAGAATATGGTGGATCATCTGACACTGTGACCGGGGCTTGGGTAGATGTGGCATTTAGGAAGCTAGGTGGTTGCGAGGGTGGTGCCTTCCCAGTCATCCAAGCCTGATACATGTCTGCCATGTGTTGTCTTAACATCCTTACCTCTTCAATCATCCTTATCTCTTCAACCAACCTAGTGTCTCGTTCAACCAATTGATTTTGGGCACCAGTATTAACCAACTCAATTCCGTTGTCATCTGCCGTTGCCTTTTGACTTTATGTTATAGGGAAGAGTTACCAGCTTAGGAACCACAACCCAACCATCTTCTACTATAATGAAGATAACAAAGAGGAACAAAATGAAGTCATCTCGTTAGCATTAGGGCATTTAACATAAAACAATCTCACATTACGTGCAATCTACTCACAGTTATTGGTTCTAAAATGACTCCGAGGTTACGAAGGTCATATTGGCATCATCCCAAGTTCACTCTTCATGCACCTTTTCCTGTTCATATTCCTTTCTTTGCTCTCCTTGATTTTTCAATGTCTTCCCTCTCTTTTCTTTCTGATTATCGCTTTTTTCTTTCCTCTCATTTCTCACATCCCATAACTTCATCTCTTTTTCTTTTTTTTTTTTAATTTCAAAAACTATTCGATCGAACCCTATGTAGGTTGCCTACGTATCATGTAGAGACATGAATCAGATCTTGCGCAGTTCGGGAAGATCAGAAATAAAGTAAATAAAACTAACTCTTTTTTTGGATTTGAATTCCTTTTTTTCGAAAGAAAGGCATATAAAGAAGAAAGAAAATATTTTTGAATTTTGATTTATTTGTTTTTGACAATTTTTGAAAAGAAATACTTTTTTGTTTTTTGATTTTGTTTTTTTGAACTTTTGGGAAAAAGACTTCTAAAAAGGTAGAAAATATTTTTTGGATTTTGATTTTTTTTTAAAAACTTTTTGGGGAAAAGACTTCTAAAAAAAGGTAAAAAATATTTTTTGGATTTTGATTGATTTTTCTTTTAAATTTTTTGGGAGAAAAACTTCCGAAGAAAAAAAAAATATTTTTAGATTTTTGGACTTTTATATTGAATTTACTAGAAAAGACTTCTAAAGAAAAAGGAAAATATTTTTGAATCTTGAATTTTCTCCTCAATTTTCGAAAGTAAACCTTCTGAAATATGTTTTGGATTTTTAGTAGAAATTAAAAAAAATGGATTTTTTTAAAAAATAATTTGGGTCTCAAAGAAAGACTTTTATAAGGAGGAAGTAAAGGAAAATATTTTTGGATTTTTTAAATATTGTGGGCCGGAACCGATGAGGTTTGCCTACGTATCTCACATCCGGTGAGAATTAGACCCACGTAGTTCGTCCAAAAACGGGGGAGATCTCAAAATCTAAGTCTATTTTTCAACACCTTTTGAGTGAAATCAGACATGGTTTGATTTTTGAACACATAAATTTGATGAGAACCAGGTGAATTTCACTTTTTTATTTTCTTTCTCTTATTTTTTTTTCAATTTTCTTTCTATATTCTAAAAGCCATTCAACATACAAACTGGCTCAAACAAATGTACAAGTAGCACGTAAGGTACATCAGGATGGTCTTTTTAGTTTCGGGTACACCTGTCCTAGACGGACCCAACCCCTGTGTTGAGTCCCCTAAGTCAAATGCACGTGATGCAAACAAACCTACCTACTAGGGATCCAGTATGAGGCTATATTATTCTAGGTTTAAATCCCGGGGGAGTGTTTTAGACCTGGCTTACCCAAGCGGACAGCTCGAGCCGAGGTGGGGGCAATGTACCGGGAGCACGAAAGTTTACCCGGCCTAGTTGCTAATCCAGCCTCGTTCTATTTGGTACGCCCTTTAACAGAAAAGTGGGTCACGCGTACGTGTGCACCATATTTTTAGAAAACTAAGAAGGTGGGCTTAAAAAGATATTTTAATACAGTTCAAATAATATCAAAGCGATAAATGAGCGGCAATTAACACATTAGGCCCACAAACACGATAATATCAACAAACAACACAACCAAGTACATATTACATTACAAGCTCGAATTCTGAACCCTGAACCAGAGATTCTGGGTTCTGTTCCCCAGCAGAGTTGCCAGAGCTGTCACACCTCATTGTTTCCGATAGGGATATGGGAGTTTTTCCAATTAAAGTGACATTAATCGAAATGAGATTATTTATTTTATTTCAGAATCGCCACCTGGGATAATTTATGGTGTCCCAAGTCACCGATTTATTTTAAATTCCAAATCGAAAAAAATTTGATTATGTTCTAAAGTCTGCGAAAACTAGAAGACCGGGTAAAGAATTCTGTTAACCCAGGAGAAGGTGTGAGGTACTCCCGGATTCTGTGGTTTTAGCACGGTCGTTTTACGATCATATACCTGACTTAATTAAATTGTTTAATTACCTGTTTTAGAACCTATGTGTGTTTTACCTTCTACCGCTTTTAATTATGGCGTTATGAAATTAATCTTGAAAACGGATCACATGTGTGTGAATCCGTTTTATTTGGGGCGCTTAAAATCATGACACGCGTACATGTACACGATTAATCACATTTTATTAATTAACAAGATAGCTTTGGCCAAAGTCGCGCGAATGCGTACCTTGATTTATTTTTGGGAATCGTAATTATGCCACGCGAACGTATACACAATCACGAGAATAGATTAAATCGCGCCTAAAACATTCTACGAATATTCATGATTTGTTTCTTCCCTAAGTAAAAAAAAAATGCCAGCATTTAACTAAAAGCCCAAGATGCAATGAAGCTTATTCCAGTCCAAATCTTATTCTTATCCCAGGCTTATATCAAATTTTCCAATGCCAGTGGCCCATTTGGTCGGCCCAAATCCTTTAGCAACTAGCCTACACATTTCTTTCCAAGATACTTCAATTTGCTGTTTTCCTTTTTTAGATCTAATAAATGAAATAGTTGTTTTTCTATTTCTACATATGACATCAGATTAATAAACTTATCCCTAAAACTCCTAAACACATTCATGGTTTTAACATACTTGCAACCCCATAATAGCAAAAAATAACATTTAACTTAAATATTCAAAATATGCGAAACAAAATTGCAGCAAATATCAGCACACCAAGTTAAAGGATGAAATTTTTCAAGAGACTTTAAACAAGTACTACTTATAGCAAATGAACAGATTATGCTATATCTAAATGATTTGAAGGATAAAAGATTAGATCGGAAATGAACCTTTATATTGATTGGATCCAAACTTTAAACTTCTTTAACTCGACCACCGAGCCGGGGACAAGGACCAAGACCGGACCAATGACGACCTCCTCAAACAAAAGCAAGCGAACCAAACCCGAAAAGGAATCGCGTAAAATCGAGCTACCGAAAAACAGAGAAGTAGATTACGACCATTTTGTGGTTCTTTCTTGTGGGGCTTCCATGTTGGTTTAAGAGTGGTTTATGGACTGTTTTGGAGCTGACTTCACAGCTAGTTTTGCTGCTCTTTTGGGCTTGTTTTCACGGTGGATCTAAGTTGCTTACGTGGAGTTAAATATGGGTGTAAGAATTGACATGCGCCATTATATTGGAGGAAAATCGATGGTTAAGATTAAATATTGTATTTAAGTGGAGAGTAATTAATGGGTTGGAAAGAATGAGCATTTGTCTTGCTGGGTACTAAAATCTTAAAATAAGCTCCCAATTGACCCAAATTTAATTTTTTCCCAAAGAACAAAAATAAAAATATTACCAAAATATACTAATTAATAGGAGAAGTATTATAAAATTATTTTTGTATTTTTAAACTTATATTTTTTTTTTAAAATTAAAATTAAAAGTTGACTGAAATCCTATTAAAATAAAAATAAGTAAATAATACTTTTAAAAGTTGCGTGGGTCAAAACATACGTACTTACAAAAAGTAGATCAATTTTGAAGGAGTTTTTATTTCCAAATAATTCTGAATTAGTAAATTTTCTTAAAAATAAATAAATCTAAAATTTTGAATTAAATAAAACTATTTAAAAATAATCGGTCTTCATGGTTCATAATTAAAGAGTAAAAAACGTATGTTTTAAAATGTACAATTTTTAATGTTTAATTTTTAAATAATAATCTAAAATCAGATTTTATGCTTAAATTTAAAGATTAATAAACATATGCTTTAAAATCAGTTAAGTTTCAAAAAATAAAGAAATCTTTAATATTTTAAAATAAAAGATTAGGGAAAGAAAATGTGCAATTTTTAATTTTTAAATAATACTCTAAATCAGTTTTCTTTTTTAAAGTTACGTATGATAAAATCAGTTAAATTTTTAAGATGTATGTTTTAAAATCAGTTAATTATATTAAAAATAAATAAATCTGAAATTTTGAATTAAATAAAGCTCGTTAAAATAAAAAAAAATTGGTATTCATGGTTCAAAGTTAAAAAGTCAAAAACGTATTTTTTAAAATTTGGTCGTGCCTCGTGGTTCTTTGAGTGCTCCTGTGTATGTGTCCACACCAGTGGGAGATGCTATTGTTATAGATCGTGTTTATCGTTCGTGCGTGGTCATCATTGGGAGCCTTGAGACTCATGTAGATCTTCTACTTCTCGATATGGTTGATTTTGATGTCATTCTGGGTATGGATTGGCTGTCACATTATCATGCTATATTAGATTGTCACGCCAAGACGGTGACCTTATCCTTGCCGGGGTTTCCTCGATTAGAGTGGAGAGGGACTCCTGGCCATTCTACCAGCAGGGTTATCTCTTATGTGAAGGCTCGGCATATGGTCGAGAAGAGGTGTCTAGCTTATTTGGCTTATGTTCGCGATTCTAGTGCGGAGATTACTTCCATGGATTCAGTGCTGGTTGATCGTGAGTTTCCAAAGGTGTTCCCTGCAGATCTGTCGGGGATGCCACCCGACAGGGATATTGATTTATGCATTGATTTGGCTCCAGGCACTCAGCCCATTTCTATTCCGCCATACATTATGGCCCCTCTAGAGTTGAAAGAATTAAAGGAACAATTGCAAGATCTGCTTGATAAGGGCTTCAGTAGACCTAGTGTCTCGCCCTGGGATGCACCTGTGTTGTTTGTGAAGAAGAAAGATGGATCGATGAGGATGTGAATAGATTATGGGCAGTTGAACAAGGTCACCATCAAGAACAAATATACATTGCTGAGGATTGATGATTTATTTGATCAGTTTCAGGGTGCCAAGGTATTTTCGAAGATTGATTTGCGATCTAGCTACCATCAGTTGAGGATTAGGGCATCTGATATCCCTAAGACAGCTTTTCGGACTCGGTATAGGCATTATGAATTTTTAGTGATGTCATTTGAGATGACAAATGCCCCAACAGCATTCATGGATTTGATGAACGGGGTATTCAAGCCCTACTTGGATTCCTTCGTGATTGTGTTTATTGATGATATCTTGATTTACTCCCGCAGCCGAGAGGAGCATGAGCAGCATCTTTGGATCGTTCTTCAGACTCTGAGAGACAGCCAGTTATATGCTAAGTTCTCAAAATGCGAGTTTTGGTTGAGTTTAGTTGCTTTCTTGGGTCACGTTGTATCAGCAAAGGGAATTCAGGTAGATCCTAAGAAGATTGAGGCAATTCAGAACTGGCCTAGACCCACATCACCTACAAAGATCCGTAGTTTCTTGGGATTGGCGGGTTATTACCGTCGGTTTGTGGAGGGTTTCTCATTTATAGCAGCCCCGTTGACTAGGTTAACCCTGAAGGGTGCCCCGTTTAGATGGTCGGACGAGTGTGAGGCGAGCTTTTAGAAGCTCAAGACTACTTTGACTATGGCATCGGTATTGGTGTTACCTTCAGGTAAATGATCTTATACAGTATATTGTGACGTATCTCGTATTGGTCTGGGTGTGGTATTGATGCAGGGTGGCAAGGTTATTGCATATGCTTCGCGGCAGTTGAAGGTTCACGAGAAGAATTACCCTGTCCATAACTTAGAGTTGGCAGCCATTGTTCATGCGCTGATGATTTAGAGGCACACTCTTTACGGAATGTCATGTGAGGTTTTCATGGACCATCAGAGTTTACAGTACTTGTTCAAACAAAAGGAGCTCAATTTGAGGCAGAGGAGGTGGTTAGAGCTATTGAAAGATTATGATATTACCATCTTGTATTATCCTAGGAAGGCCAATGTGGTGGCCGATGCCTTAAGTAGGAAGTCAGTGAGTATGGGTAGCCTTGCGTATATTCCAGTCAATAAGAGACCACTTGCACTAGATGTTCAGGCTCTGGCCAATCAGTTCGTGAGGTTGGATGTTTCTGAGCCCAGTCGTGTTCTAGCTTGTACCGTCGCTCGGTCTTCGTTGTTTGAGCGCATCAGGGAGAGGCAATATGGTGACCCTCATTTGCTTGTCCTTAGGGACACGGTGCGGCACGGTGATGTCAAGCAGGTTACGGTCAGAGATGATTGAGTTTTGAGGATGCAGGGTCGTATTTGTGTGCCTAATATGGATGGACTTTGTGAGTTGATTCTAGAGAAGGCCCATAGTTCCCGGTATTCTATTCATCCGGGTGCCGCCCAGATGTATCAATACTTGCGGCATCATTATTGGTGGAGGAGGATGAAGAAGCATACAAGTCTAAATTGTCAGCAAGTCAAGTACGGGCATCAGAGACCTAGTGGTTTGCTTCAGAAGATAGAGATTCCTGAGTGGAAGTAGGAGCGTATCACAATGGATTTCGTTGTTGGACTCCCACAGACTCAGAGGAAGTTCGATGCCATTTGGGTCATTGTGGACAGGCTGACTAAGTCAGCGCATTTCATTTATGTGGCAGTTACCTATTCTTCTGAGAAGTTGGCAGAGATTTACATCCGCGAGATCGTTCGTCTTCACGGTGTGCCCGTATCTATCATTTCTGATTGAGGTACGCAGTTCACTTCGCACTTCTGGAGAGCAGTACAACGTGAGTTGGGCACGCGGGTTGAGTTGAGCACAGCGTTTCATCCTCAAACAGACGGACAATCCGAGCGCACTATTCAGATCTTAGAGGATATGCTCCGCGCTTGTGTTATAGACTTCGGAGGATCGTGGGATTAGTTCTTGCCCCTTGCAGCGTTCGCCTACAACAATAGCTATCAGTCGAGCATTCAGATGGCTCCCTATGAGGCACTATATGGTAGACGGTGTCGATCGCNGGTCTGATTTCCTTGTTGCGACCTTTATGGCCCCGACGTGTGCCTTTACGAAAGAATCAGCTAACATGGCAAATGAATCGATCGAATTCGGTGGTAGGTTGTGATACTAAATCATTGCTCCCTTCGAGAGTGTCTCTCCAAACTTTTTCAACAACACAGATTTGATTTCATCATCTTCCAAATCATTACCCTTGATGGCGCACGTGTAAGAGGTGACGTGTTCGTTATGATCAGTCATTCCGTTATATTTGGGAATTTCGGGCATATGGAATTTTTTGGGGATTAGTTTTGGGGCCGAACTCGAGGAGAAAGGCTTTTGTACGAAATTTTTGGAATCCAACCCTTTTATTATTGGTGGAGCCCCCAGGATCTGGTCGACCTTGGAATTATATGTTTCTACTTTTTTTTCGTTAGCTTTGACCCGCTTTGTGAGCTTCCCGAGCATTTTAGCGATTTCGGGAGTAGTCCCCAATTCTTGCTCATTTGACCTCACTATGGCTGGCTCCATTTTGTGGGCAATTTCTCGGGGTGGACTGGGCTCCGTCCTACTTAGTAGCTGGGTTTGGCTCTGCAACTGAGCTATCACTACCTGTTGGGCTTGTAACATTTCAAAAATTATACGTAAGTTGACGCCGTTTTCCTCAATGTTATGGGTATTTCGAGCTGTAGATCGAGTGCCATCATGAATGCTATTTTTGGGTTCAGAATGCATGTTCGCCTCAATGGCCACATGTGAATTGATATCTATCAGCACTCCGATCCGAGCTCCAACGGCGTCGACAAGTGGTCTTTCGGTACTGGGTGTCAAGTTGTTGTTCTCATCTTGAAGACCAGCTTTATTATCAATAGGTAAGGCCATTTGATTGGTAGTTAGTCGTTGCTAAAGGCCATTTGATTGGTAGTTAGTCGTTGCTAATCCGAAATCCGAGATACTTTCGAAAACAAGCACAAAACGATGTATTTTTGCAGATTCGTATCAAATAACCACTGTTATCCTTAGCCCCACGGTGGGCGCCAAACTGTTTACCCGAAAAAACGGATAGAGTTGAATTTGTACGTAGTTCTAAGGATATGTGGTATAGGTTAATACAGATCGTAGAGATAAATAGAAATATCAAATATGGATTGCAAAGAATGCGAAGTAAACAAGGTTGTAAAGAAGATGATTTTTAGGACTCAACAAGTTGAATCAATTATGAAGCTTAAAAAAATAACTCTTCAATATAGGAGAATATGGTGCTTGAATTACAATATAAGCCAAAAAATTGCCTTCTACAGAAATGTAGTCATCCTCTTTATAGTGGAGGATCCTACTTTAGATATAATTAAAAATACATAGTGGAGAATCCATGATAAATCAGNCTGTTTACCCGAAAAAACGGATAGAGTTGAATTTGTACGTAGTTCTAAGGATATGTGGTATAGGTTAATACAGATCGTAGAGATAAATAGAAATATCAAATATGGATTGCAAAGAATGCGAAGTAAACAAGGTTGTAAAGAAGATGATTTTTAGGACTCAGCAAGTTGAATCAATTATGAAGCTTAAAAAAATAACTCTTCAATATAGGAGAATATGGTGCTTGAATTACAATGTAAGCCAAAAAACTGCCTTGTACAGAAATGTAGTCATCCTCTTTATAGTGGAGGATCCTACTTTAGATATAATTAAAAATACATAGTGGAGAATCCATGATAAATAAGTTTTTCCCTAATTTTCGCCGAGATTCTCTCCCTTAGTGTGTTTGCAACGGCTCTTGTCTGTGAGCTCGAACTCGATCGGCCTCGGTGTTGGTCGGTAGTGCTTCTGGAGCTCGATGTAGACTCGGGATCAGGTGATGATTCGGACTCGGGATCAGGTGATGATTCGGACTCGGTCCCGGTTGGCCTCTGCCCCCTTAAGCTCGAAATCATCTCATCTCAGTTCGATTCGGACCCGAGCTCGATGATGACTTCGAACTTGGTGTTTGACCTATACCTGGAATCCGAAACTTGTTTATACCATCTTCGTAACCCATCTCGAAGTATTTCTTCGATCCATTATGTTTCGACCTCGATCGATCGTACGAAGGCCGAAATCTATTTCGACCNACTCGATCGGCCTCGGTGCTGGTCGGTAGTGCTTCTGGAGCTCGATGTGGACTCGGGATCAGGTGATGATTCGGACTCGGGATCAGGTGATGATTCGGACTCGGTCCCGGTTGGCCTCTGCCCCCTTAAGCTCGAAATCATCTCATCTCAGTTCGATTCGGACCCGAGCTCGATGATAACTTCGAACTTGGTGTTTGACCTATACCTGCAATCCGAAACTTGTTTATACCATCTTCGTAACCCATCTCGAAGTCTTTCTTCGATCCATTATGTTTCGACCTCGATCGATCGTACGAAGGTCGAAATCTATTTCGACCGTATATATACATACATACATACATACATACATACATACATACATACATATATACATATACATATATATATATATATATATATATATATATAAAAGAGGGAATGTAAAAGCTGAGGTGGCACCTCTCTTTGGCCATCAATAGTATTTATCTTGATTTTTTTGGCCTTTTATCTTATTTTATTAGTTAAAAATTTTTAATATATTCATGAAGTTACAACATAATTTAATGTGTATTTACAACTGTAAAATAAATACCAATGAGGACAATGATGAATTGTGAAAGCAACAAAGAGGATTGTCACATTTTACCATCTTCTTTTCTTTCTTTCCCCTTCTTTTAATTAATTACCTCTTCTTTAAATCCCTTACCTAACGTTTCGGTTATAAAATTAAGTTTCATCTTTTAGAGGAAGACGTTTACGAAAATGAAAGGTCAGAAAGTCCTATTCCCCTATTTAAGGTGTTTACACACAGTAACTCTCAAAATGAAACTGAAAAGGGTAAATTAAGCGTTCCCTATTTCCAAGTCTTTGTCTTCTGCAATCTATTCATATTTTTTTTCTCTCTCTATATATATATAT
>AWOL01S0000672.1:36911-84378 GCA_000715115.1 Nicotiana otophora
GGGGGAGTCTTAGTTATTGGGTACAGATTTGGTACAGGATGCCTTGGACAAGGTCAAGATTATTCAGGATAGACTTCGCACAGCTCAGTCCATGCAGAAGAGTTATGCCGACCGTAGAGTTCGTGATGTTGTATTCATGGTCTGGGAGAGAGTATTGCTTCGGGTATCACCCATGAAGGGTGTAATGAGGTTCAGAAAGAAGGGAAAGTTGAGCCCTAGGTATATCAGATCTTTTGAGATTCTAGAGAGAGTGGGAGAGGTGGCTTATAGGCTTGTGTTGCCATCGGGGTTATCATTAGTTCATCCGGTGTTCCATGTGTCCATGCTTCGAAAGTATCACGACGATCCGTCCCATGTGTTAGATTTCAGCTTTGTCCAGTTGGAGAAGGATTTGACTTACGAGAAGGAGCCGATGACTATTCTAGACCGGCAGGTTCGCCAGTTGAAATCAAAGAGTTATCCTTCAGTCCGAGTACAGTGGAGAGGTCAGCCCATCGAGGCAGCTACTTGAGAGTCCGAGTCGGACATGCGGAGTAGATATCAACATCTTTTCACCAGCCCATGTACGTTTCTATGTCCGTTCGAGGGCGAACGATTATTTTAAAGGTGGAGAATGTGATGACCCGATAGGTCATCTTATATTTTAGAACCTAATTCTTCATTTTGAGGTCTCAAGAACCTCATTTAATCCTTCCTCGATTTGCGTGCATAATTCGAGTGTTCTTCCGGAAGGCTTATATGTTAAAAACTGATAAAAAGAGGATTTGTGCCTTAAAAATCACTTTAAGTTGACTTCGGTCGATATTTTTAGCAAACGGACTCAGATCTATTCTTTGACAGTCCCGATAGGTCCATATAGTAATTTGGGACCTGAGCGTATGCCCAGAATCGAATTCCAAGGTCCCTAGCTCGAGATACAAAATTTTGACGAAAAATTAAAATTTTGGGAGTTTAAAGATTTTTAGAAATGCCTGATGTTTGGTCTTGTTAATACCGAGTATGTATTTTGGTTCCAGAGCCCGGTACAGTTCCAGTACAATATTTAAGACTTGTTTGTGAAATTTGGTGAGAAACGGAGTTGGTTTAACGTGATTCGGACGTCCGATTGTGAAAATAAAGGTTTTAAAGTTTTCTTGAAAATTTCATTTGATTTGGTGTTCAATTTATAGTTCTAAGCATTATTTTGGAGATTGGATCATGCGAGCGAGTTCATATGATGTTTTAGGACTTGCGTGCATGTTTGGTTTGGAGCCCCGAGGGCTCGGGTGTGTTTCGGATAGGTTCGGGGTGTTTGCACTTAGAAAAATTTGTTTTTTCTGCAGTTTCAGGTGCCTTCTGGTTTCCTTCTTCACGTTCGCGATGGCACTCTCGCGAAGTAGAAACTGGAATGGCTGGGTTTTTCTTTTTCGCGAACGCGAAGGCTGGTCGCGAACGCGGAGCGATAGAGGCTTTACCCTTCGCGAATGCGACCAACTCAACGCGAATGCATAGTGTTTGGGACCTGGGGGAGGGAGTCAGTCACTCTTCATCGCGAACGCGAGCAAGGACTCACGAACACGAAGGCCAGGGGGCGTAGCCTTCGCGAACGCGATAAAAGTTTCGTGATCGTATAAGCTTGGCAAGCTCTGCTCTTCGCGAACATGACAGTGTCCTCGCGAATACGATGAACACTGTCGCCTAGCTATTAAACAGCCCAATTACGGGACTTGAGCCATTCTTTCAAGTTTTCAAAAGCCAAACGGCCTAGAGACGATTCTCCCAAGCTAAATTCTTCCCCAAAGTGATGGTAAGTGATTCTAAACCATTTTCTTTATATTACCCATTACATTTCATGAATTTCCAACCTAAAATCTAGGATTCCCATGGTAGAAATTGGGGGTTTGGATAGAATTAAGGATTTTTGGAAAATTAGGATTCAGACCTCAAATTGAGGTCAGATTCCCAAACTAATTGCATATTCGGGCTGGGGGTGAATGGGTAAATGGATTTTGGTCTGAACCTTGGGTTTTGACCAAGCGAGCCCGGGGTCGATTTTTGACTTTTTGGGGGAAAGTTTGGGAAATCTAAATCTATGCAACATAATTGATTCCTTTAAATATATTTGATATTATTTAGTCGTTTTTTAATAGATACTAGTGGTTTGGAGGTGGATTCTAGAGTAAAAGTTGTGATTTAGTATTGAGTGGCCTTCGGAGCGAGGTAAGGTCGTGGTTAACTTTGGCTTGAGGGATTAGGCATTATTCACTTATTTTCTACGTGTTTGTATGTTGAGTACAATGTATAGGTAAGGTGACGAGTACCTATGCGTTGTTATCGAGTCATAACATGCGAGTGAGTCTTATTATTGTAATCGTGGTATTCTTTGATCATATTGTTCATGATTAGACTAGCTATTCGTTATGTTGAACAACTCTTATTATGTTTCACAGAATTTGGTATTGATTGGGTATAGACTCAAAGTTGAGGTTAGTAACATGGAATTGAATGTTTAAGTAAGACTTGTTCTTGATATTTCTATCTCCCCGTTGTTATTGTTCATTGTCTGGGTGAGGGAGAGTTTTAAAGCACGAAGGGTGATGTCGTGCAATATTTTGGGAGTGAGTGATAATGCACGAAGGGTGATGTCGTGCCATGTTATGCGAGAGAGTTAATGCACGAAGGGTGATGCCGTGCTGTTTCTATTGTTTCTTATGGTGAGGTTGAGAGTAAAAGCACGAAGGGTGATGCCGTGCACTTTCCTTTACTGTGTTTACTTGTTTCTTTCTGTTAAAGATATATCGATTGATCATGTTCTCATTCCTGTTGTGATTCCTTTCCATGTTATCCTCTCAGCATGTCCCCTTCCCAATTTTTGTTGCCTTGCTTCTTTAGTTGTTACTGTTGTATATATTGATATATATTGCATAGGTTTATTTGTAGGTGTCTTGTCCTTGCCTCGTCACTACTTCGCCAAGGTTAGACTCGACACTTATCCGTACATGGGGTCGGTTGTACTGATACTGCACTCTGCACTTTCTGTGCAGATTTTGGTACCGGACCGAGTTAACCCTGAGTCTAGCTACTAGCTTGATCTGTTTGGAGACCCAAGGTAGTCCTGTTGGCATCCGCAGGCCTTGGCGTCCCCTTCTATGCATTTCCTTTACTGTTTCATTTGTATCGAAAACAATTGTATTTCCTTCAGACACCTTACTTATAGCTAAATCTTAGTAGTTCGTGGATTGTGACACCAGTTTTTGGGTAGTTGTGTATAAGCATCAAAGTTGCTATGGATTTTCGCACTTTTCTTTTTACCTTGTTATAGCTTATTTACTGTTAATTATTGAAATGGATAAGAATTTGGCTCTCTATCATTGGCTTGCCTAGCAAATAAAATATTAGGTGCTATCACGATCCTGAAGGTGGGCATTCCGGGTTGTGACAGGGACGGAATCCAGTTTTGAAAGTTTTCACAGCTCCGTTATGTCATTTATGACTTGTGTACAAAATTTGAGGTCAATCGGACTTGATTTGTTAGGTTTCAATATCAAATGTAGAAGTTAAAAATTGTTAAGTTTCATTAAGCTTGAATTGGGGTGTGAATTGTGATTTTAGTTTTGTTGGATGTGATTTGAAGACTCGACTAAGTTCGTATGATGTATTAGGACTTGTTGGTACATTTGGTTGAGGTCACGAGGAGCTCGGGCGTGCTTCAGATGGTATTCAGATTATTTTTCTTCATTTTGGCACTGTTGGTAGCTGCTGTTTGCTGGTGTTTCAAACCTTCTTCGCGATCGCGAAGATTGGGACGTGATTGCGTAGGCTTAGTTGAGGCAGTGTTTGTTTTCTTCTTCGCTATCGTGTGAGGTCAACCGCGATCGCATAAAGTTGGAATCTTGTGCATCATGATAGCATGGCATTGTTTGCAATCGCGTAGGGTTTAACTTGGGCTGTGGAAAACTGTGCTTCGCGATCGCAAGTGATTGTTCGAGATCGCGTAGAGAAAATGTCTGGGCAGAGAGTTTAAGTTCTGAAAATGGGACTCCATTTTCGACGGATTGGATCTCGGAAAGAGGCGATTTTTGGGAGATTTGCAGAGAAAATATTGGTGTAAGTGTTCTTAACTGAATTTTGGTTAGATTACCCGAATCCAACACTGTTTTTAACATTTAATTGGTGTTTTAAGTTGGAAAAACTTTGAAAACCCTCTTGGATAAATTTAAGATTTGGAGGTCGAGTTGTTATCGGAATTTGATAAAATTGGTATGGTTGAACTCGTATCGGAATGGGTGTTCGGATTTCATGAAAACTATGTCGGGTTCCGAGAGACGAGCCCCGCGTTTACTTTTGTTGACTTTTTGGAATAAATTTTTAAGTCGACGTATTATTATCCGAAATTATTTTTGATGAATTTTAATGAGGTTGTACAATTAATTTGGATAGATTTGAGTTGTCCGGAGGTCAATTCAAGCAAGAAGGAAATTTTGAAATATCGGCCTAACTTCAAAAAGGTAAGTATCTTGCCTAAGCTTGAGTGGGAGTATTACCCCTTAGGCATTGAGTCTTATGTAAAAATTGTGTAATTGAAAACCATGTACGCGAGGTGACTAGTATGTACTTGGTTTATATGTGCATATTATATCGGTTGAAATTCGTAGACGCCCTTAAGTATTAAATTGGAAAATTATTGTAACTTATTAAATCCCTTATTTGTCATGCATCATTCCTTGTTTGCCGAGGTTATTTGTTTTATATGATAATTTGATGTGATTGCCACTTGATTTTTATGTGAATTCTGTGTTTGTTTGAGTTGCCATTTTTATGGAAAACACTTTCATTATTGATTTTACCTACAAATAATTTAAATAGAAAATTTAGTTAATAAGATGAATAAATCTATTTATTTCTTGAAGTTGTGATTTAAAAGAGATGTTGTTCCTTGATGAATTACTTTTCGGTTCACGTTGTTGAAAATTTAGAATTGAGTTATAAAGACCGTAAATCATATTGAGGCAAAGCGTTAAATTGTGAAATATTGTTTTGTTGAGTTGTTCACATCCGAATATTTTGTTAAGATTTTTGTGCACATTATGGTCGAGCCATGGGCTCCTTATTGTGGAAAATAATGTATTTTATTCTTGTGGCAAGTTGTAATATTTGAGCACTTGATGTGCAATTTTTGATAAGTTGTAATATTTGAGCACTTGAGGTGCAATTTGTGATATGTTTTGGTATTTGAGTACTTGATGTGCAATTTATAATATATTATAATATTTGAGCACTTGAGGTGCAATTTGTGATATGTTTTGGTATTTCTGTCACGACCCAACTCCATGTCAGGCCGTGATGGCGTCCAGCACCGTTGATGGACAAGCCAACAATGAACCAGTTATTGATTTCCCATTTTTGTTTATTAAGCAATTCCAACATGTAGCTTTACTTACATTTAAAGCATTTGATAAATAAAGGATTTTTAAGGCAAACAAACGGAAACATCTAAAAGCAGTTATAACTATTGAATTACAAATCAAAGTCTACTAATACATGCCAATATCTGGTGTCACAAGTGTATGGGAAACTAGTAGAATATACAAAAGATGACTATCCTACTGTCTGAAATAGAATAGATAGATAAAAATAAAAGAGAAACTTTGGCATGCTGCTGAATGGCTCAAAAGGGGCAGTCAGCATGAAGTCTCGATCCTAGATCAGGTATGCGCGTCGGCCGGGTAACTAGATGCACAAGCCTCAGATCCTATACAATTAAGTACAGAAGCGTAGTATGAGTACATAAATAATATGTACCTAGTAAGTATCCCGCATAACCTCGAAGAAGTAGTGACGAGAGGTCGCCTGGACACTTACTAGGGCCAATAATAATGTAATTAAAGTGTTATTCTAAGTATAGATATCATGAATAATTCTGACAGTTCAATAACAGGAAGAGATAAGCACTTCTTTCATGTAATGACCCGGTCAGGCGTTTTGCATATTATAACCCCGTTCCCCCATTTATTGCTCAATTTATGTCTTGCAATTAATTTATGATTTATCGGGTTAATTCGTTGGGGTCCGGAAGGAACTCGGAGTGAAATGAGACACTTAGTCTCATAATTAAAAATTTTAAGTTAGAAAAGTGAACCGAATATGGACCTATGTTTAAATGATCTCGGATTTGAATTTTGATGGTTTCGTTAGCTCCGTTAGGTGATTCTGGACTTATGAGTGTGTCCGAAATGTGATTTGGAGGTCCGTGGTAGAATTAGGCTTGAATTGGCGAAATTGGAAATTTGGCGTTTTTGGTCGGCAGTGGAAAATTTGATATCAGGGTCGGAATGGAATTCTGGAAATTGGAGTAGGTATGTAGTGTCATTTGTGATGTGTGTGCAAAATTTGAGGTCATTCGAACGTGGTTTGATTGGTTTCGGCATCGGTTGCCGAATTTAAAACTTTAGAAGTTCTTAGGCTTGAATCCGAGGGTAATTTGATGATTTGATGTTGTTTTGAGTGATTCGAAGATTTTACTAAGTTGGTATGTTGATATATGACTTGTTGGTATTTTTGGTTGAGGTCCCGAGGGACTCGGGGTGATTCCAGGTGGTTAACGGATTTGTTGAAGTTGGAATTTGCAGTTGGAGCTGCTGCTACTGCTATTTTCGCACCTGCGGAAGAAAGCCTCGCAGGTGCGAGGCCGCTGGTGCGCGTGGGGAGTGCACAGGTGCGGGCGACGCTGGGCCAAGGCTGGGAACGCAGGTGCGAAGCATTGGCCGCATCTGCGAGCCCGCAAGTGCGAAGCCTTGAGTGCAGATGCAGAGATGAGGATTTTAGGCTGGTTTCGCAGATGCACACCTGGGACCGCAGATGCGGGTCTGCAGGTGCGAGAAAGGTGTCCACAGGTGCGGAATCTAGGGAATTGAGTGAGTTGCGCAGGTGCGGCTCCTTGGACCGTAGGTGCGGTCGCGCGGGTGCGAGAAAATCGCCGCTTGTGAGAAAAACCTAGGCAGAAACCATAAATAGAACCCTTCGCGATTTTGGTGCATTCTTCACCATTTCTATTCGGGTTTTGGAGCTTTTGGGAGATATTTGCAGAGGGAATCAAGGGGGTTTCGTTGAGGTAAGTTACTTGAGCCCTAATACTTGTATATATGGTGATTCTCCATTGTTTAATCATTGTAATTAGTGAAAATGAGGGGTTAGGGCTTGGAATTTTTAAGAGTTTAATTTAAGGATTTGAGGGACAAATGATGTCGGATTTTGATGAATTTGGTATGGTTATTCTCGTGAGTGAATGAGATTTCTAATTTTATAGATTTTGTCGGATTTCGAGACGTGGGCCTGGGGGCCGGGTTTGAGCCAATTTCGGGTTTTGGTCTAATTTGATAGTTTTACTTGTGGAACTCATTCCATTAGCATATATTGATGGTATTGTACTGATTGTGAATAGATTCAAAGCATTTGGAGACCGAGTTTCAAAGCATTTGGAGACCGAGTCCAGAGACGAGGGCATCCCGGAGTAGGATTTTTACGCTGTTAAGGTAAGTAACAGTTTTAACTCTGGCCTTGAGGGTATAAACCCGGAGATTTGACATCACGTGATTGCTTGGAAGTGATACCCAAGCTAGGTGACGAGCATGTGGGTGTGCACTGCGAGGGATTGAGACTTGGTCCATCCCGTGAGGCTGTGAGGACTAATGGCTATTATCTCTGGTTATGTGTTTAATTGTTGTTGAACTTGTTTGCCTTCATGATAGAGATCATGCTTAGGCTTTATTCATGTTCACATTATTTGTACTCAGTCATAGAAATTATTGTACTTACTTACCTCAGTCTCTATTATTTGCTAATATGCGGTGATACTTGATGTGGGATATGTTCCCCTATTTGTTGGTGATGATGAGGCTAGTGAGGTACATGATTGAGTGAGGCCGAGGGCCTGGTTGTGAGGATATTAATACCATAGCGCATGAGTTGTTCGCGTAGCATGTGAGTTGACCGTACAGGTCCACGTATTGATACCATAGCACGTGAGTTGTCCGCGTAGCATGTGAGTTGACCGTGCGGATTCAGGTATTGATATGATGGCACGTGAGTTGTCTGTGCTTAGCGCTTGGGCTTTGGGAGCCCCTCCGGAGTCTGTACACACCCCCAGTGAGCGCAAAGTGTTGAGTGTTTTGAGTATTGAGTGCTGAGTGCGAGTGATGAGCGATGGAGTGACACTGCTGCGAGGTTGTATTTATTTAGGTTGTTGCTACATTTTTTTGTTAAACTTCTTTGTGGCCTTTACCGAGTTATGGAATTTACCTGTATAATTCTGTTTATTTTAATTTGTGAAAATAAATAATTGGACTATTTTACTTAGCTCGTCACTATTGCTCAGTTCCTTAGTTATTTATGTTACTTGCTGAGGTGGTTGTATTCATGCAACACCCTGTACTTTATGTGCAGATTCAGGTGAGTTACAATGCGGCGATCGTTGAGTTCAGGCCGGCTATCTGTGGAGATTTCAAGGTAGCTGCTAGCATCCGTAGGACCTTGTCACTCCTTTTATCATTTCTTCTTTTGGATTGCATTGATAGTTACAGTTTCATTTCTTAGTTCATAGATTTAGACGCTCATGACTTAGTGACACCTCGATATTTGGGGCTCGTTTCCGTATTTCTATAATTATATTTAGAGTTGATTTAGTTTATGAGAAATTCAAATGTTGAAATATTTTATTAAATTCTTATAATCGGTTTAGTAGTAATATTTTAGGAAGTAGGCTTGCCTTGTAACACGATAGGCGCCATCACGACCATGATTAGATTTTGGGTCGTGACAAGTTGGTATCAGAGCTCTAGGTTACATAGGTCTCACGAGTCATGAGCGGGTTTAGTAGAGTCTTGCGGATCGGTACGGAGACGTCTGTACTTATCTTTGAGAGGCTGCAGAACCTTTAGGAAAATTTCACATTCTTGGATTCTTATCGTGCGTTCTGTGTATTCTAGTAACTAAATATCTGTATTTCATTCTCTCATAGATGGTGAGGACTCATGCTACCGGTCAATAGGGTCAGCCACCAGTTCGGGCCACAAGAGGCCGAGGCCGCGGTAGAGGCCGTGGTAGGGGAAGAGGTTCAGCCCGTACAGCAGCTGGGGCAGTACCTGCAAATCCACCGGTTGTCCAAGATCAGGAACAGGTTCCAATTGTTGATGTGTCAGCTCAGGCACCACATGTGCCTATTATGATTCCAGGCCTTTAGGAGGCCCTAGCTCAGATTCTGACAGCGTGTACCGGCCTTGCTCAGGTAGTCTCTATTTCGACGGCCGCAGCCACTTCTCAGGCTGCAGGGAGGCACTCAGACTCCCGTCGCTCGCACACCGGAGCATGTTTTTCAGGGACTTCAGACATCGGAGGCACCACCAGCCCAGCCGATTGTAGCTGCATAGGATTATATGGTTCCTACGATGCCTGAGGATGATCAGTGTAGGTTGGAGAGGTTTGGGAGACTCCAGTCACCACCTTTCAGTGGTACAGAGAGAGACGACGCTCAGGACTTCTTAGACAGGTGTTGGAGGATACTCCGTACTGCTGGTATTTTAGAGACTTGTGGGGTCTCATTCAGTACCTTTCATTTTTCTGGGGCTACACTCAGATGGTGGGAGACTTATGAGAGGCGTAGGCCTTTTGGCGCAGCACCCCTTACTTGGCAACAATTCTCTGTTCTCTTTCTGGAGAAGTTTGTACCTGAGTCCCGCAGAGAGGAGCTGTGCATGCAGTTTGAGCAGCTTCGCCAGGGTGAGATGCCTGTTACACAGTATGAGATGTGGTTCTCCGAGTTAGCTCATCATGCGGTCTGGTTGGTTCCCACAGACCGAGAGAGGATCAGGAGGTTTATAGATGGCCTCGGTTTTTAGCTTCGATTGCTTATGACCAGGGAGAGAGTATCTGGGGTTACCTTTGATGAGGTTGTCGACATTGCTTGACATATTGAGATGGTTCGAGGTCAGGAGAGGACTGAGAGAGAGGCTAAGAGGCCTCGTGGTCAGGGTGGTTCCAGTGGTGCTCCTCAGGGAGGTCAGTTTCAGCAAGGTCAGTTTCAGCAGAGTCAGTCATCATTCAGTGCATTGCCAGCACAGGGTTCTCATTATGCCCCGCCCGCTCAGGTATCGTTGGGTAATTTATTTGGGCATCAGGAGCAACAGTTTCGTCAAATGAGGGGTTGTTTTGAGTGCGGTGATTTTGGTCACATTGCGAGATATTTCCCTAGGATATTGGGTGGGACTCCGCAGCGGAGTACTCAGCCTCCGACTATAGCACCAGTTACCTCACCACCTGCCCAGCCAGCTAGGGGTGGAGTTCAGCCAGCTAGGGGCGGAGCCCAGTCAGCTATGGGTCACCCGAGAGGGGGAGGCAAATTAGGGGGTGGTCAGGCCTGTTTCTATGCCTCCCAGCCAGGCCAGATGCTATTGCTTCAAATGCTGTGATTTCAAGTATGTTCTTATATTAAACTCATTCGAGGACGAACGTTTGTTTAAGAGGGGGAGAATGTAATGACCCGGGCAGTCGTTTTGCATATTATCACCCCGTTCCCCCATTTACTGCTCAATTTTATTTCTGGCAATTGATTTATGACTTATCGAGTTAGTCGGTTGGGGTCCGGAAGAAACTCGAAGTGAAATGAGACACTTAGTCTCATAATTGAAAAATTTAAGTTAGCAAAGTGGACCGGATATGGACATATATGTAAACGATCTCATATTTGAATTCTGATGGTTCTGTTAGGTCCGTTAGGTGATTTTGGACTTAGGAGTGCATCCGGAATGTGATTTGGAGGTCCATGGTAGAATTAGGTTTGAATTGGAGAAATTGGAAATTTGGCATTTTTGGTCGGCAGTGGAAAATTTGATATCGGGGTCAGAATGGAATTCCGGAAGTTGGAGTAGGTACGTAGTGTCATTTGTGATGTGGGTGAAAAATGTGAGGTCATTCGGACGTGGTTTGGTGGGTTTCGGCATCGGTTGCCAAATTTGGCAATTTAGAAGTTCTTAGGCTTGAATCCTAGGGTAATTTGATGATTTGATGTTGTTTTGAGTGATTCGAAGATTTGCCTAACTTGGTATGTTGATATATGACTTTTTGGTATTTTTGGTTGAGGTCCCGAGGGCCTCGGGGTGATTCCAGGTGGTTAACGGATTTGTCGAAGTTGGAATTTGCAGCTGGAGATGCTGCTACTGCTATTTTCGCACCTGCGGAAGAAAGCCTCGCAGGTGCGAGGCCACTGGTGCGTGTGGGGAGTGAGCAGGTGCGGGCGATAACTGATCACACTGTCCCCCAAAGTCAATCACATATGCTCTGAGCATGTCCTTTAATATCTGAACTAACCGTCGGTCTGTGGACAGAATGTTGTGCTGAGCTCTACACGGGTCCCAAACTCACTCTGTACGGCTCTCCAGAAATGTGATGTGAACTGAGGGCCTCTATCTACTATGATGGAAACAGGCACACCGTGCAACCGAACTATCTCCCTAATATAAATCTGGGCCAATTTCTATGAAGTATATGTAGTCACAACCGGAATGAAGTGTGCCAACTTGGTCAATCTGTCGACAATGACCCAAACTGCATCAAACTTCCGCAAAGTCCGTGGTAATCCAACTACGAAGTCAATAGTGATGCTCTCCCATTTCCACTCAGGTATAGTCATCTGCTGAAGTAGGCCACCTGGCCTTTGGTGCTCATACTTGACCTGCTGGCAATTTAGATACTTAGCTACATACTCTACTATGTCTTTCTTCATCTGCCGCCACCAATAATGTTGTCTCAGGTCACGATACATCTTCGTAGCACCTGGATAAATATAATACCGAGAACTGTGTGCCTCCTATAGAATCCTCTCCCTTAAGCCATTGACATTAGGAACACATAGACGACCCTGGAGTCGCAGAACACTATCCGCGCCAATAGGAACTTCTCTGGCACCACCCTGTAGTACCATCTCTCTAAGAACTGCCAAGTGCGGATCATCAAACTGTCGGGCCTTGATCTGCCCCAATAATGAAGACTGAGCAACAACACATGCAAGAACTCGACTGAGCTCTGAAATATCCAACCTTACAAGTCTGTTAGCCAAGGACTGAATGTCCAAAGCTAGTGGCCTCTCCTCCGCTGAAATAAATGCCAAGCTACCCATACTCTCTGCCTTCCTGCTTAAGGCATCCGCAACCAAATTTGCCTTGCCCGGATGATAAATAATGGCGATGTCATAGTCCTTCAGTAACTCAAGCCATTTGCACTACCTTAGATTGAGATCCCTTTGCTTGAACAAGTTCTGCAAGATGCAGTGATCAGTACAAACCTCACATGACACCCCATACAGATAATGCCTCCATATCTTAAGAGCATGAACAATCGTGGCTAACTCTAGATCGTGCACAGGGTAATTCTTCTCATGAATCTTCAGCTGACGCGAAGCATATGCAATAACTCAACCCTCTTGCATCAATACACAACCCAAGTTAATGCGTTAAGCATCTCAATATACTATATACATCCCCGAACTGAAAGGCAACACTAGAACCGGTGTTGTAGTCAAAGATGTCTTGAGCTTTTAAAATCTCGCCTCACAATCATCGGACCAACGGAACGGAGCACCCTTTTGGATCAATCTAGTCAGATGTGCTGCAATGGATGCAAAACTCTGCATAAACTGGAGATAATAACCTGCCAACCCCAGGAAACTCATGATCTCAATCGCCGAAATGGGACAAGGCTGACTTTGAACTGCCTCAATTATCCTGGGATCCACATTAATTCCTTCACCTGATACAATATTCCCCAAGAATGCCACAAACTCTAGCCAAAACTCACACTTGGAGAGCTTAGCATATAGCTTATGTTCTCGCAAGGTCTGAAGTACCCCTCTCAAATGCTGCTTGTGCTCCCCTAGGCTACGTGAGTAAATCAAGATGTCATCAATGAAGACAATAATGAAGGAATCAATATAAGGCATAAACACCCGGTTCATCAAATCCATAAATGTTGCTGGGGCATTAGTCAAGCCGAAGGACATCACTAGAAATTCATAATGACCATATCAGGTACGGAAGGCAGTCTTCAAAACCTCTAAGTCCCGAATCTTCAACTGATGGTACCCTGATCTCAAGTCAATCTTAGAAAACACCCTAACACCCGCAACTGGTCAAACAAATCATCGATACGTGGCAACGGGTACTTGTGCTTGATGGCAACCTTATTCAACTGGCGGTAATCAATGTACATCCGCATAGTCCCATCTTTCTTCATCACAAATAACACTGGTGTACCCCAAGGTGATACACTTGTTCTCACAAACCCCTTTGCTAACAACTCCTCAAGTTGCTCCTTCAACTCCTTCAATTCTTTCGGATCTATACGGTACGGTGGGATAGATATAGGTTGGGTGCCTGGAGCCAAATCAATATGGAAATCAATATCCTAGAAGGTAAGAAGGAAACACAACGGTGAACTCCCAGACTATTGGCACTGAATCAATCGTCGGAGACTCTGCGGTGGTGTCCCGAACATAAGCTAGATAAGCCAAACAACCCTTCTTGACCATATGTCGATCCTTCAGAAAAGATATGACCCGACTAGATATACTAACCGAGGAACCCTTCTACTCCAATCTCGGTAATTATGTCATCGCTAAGGTAATAGTCTTGGCATGACAATCAAGGATGGCGTGGTATGGAGATAACCAGTCCATGCCCAGGATGACCTCAAAGTCGATCATATCAAGTAGCAGAAGGTCCGCCCTAGTCTCATAACCACAGAATGTGACCACACAGGACTGGTAGATCCGATCCACAACCACAGAATCTCATACAGGAGTAGACACACAAAGATGACTATCTAAGGACTCACGAGGGATATCCAGAAAATGAGCAAACAGAGATGACACATATGAATAGGTAGACCCTGGATCAAATAACACCGAAGCATCCCTACCTGATACAGAAATAATACCTGTGACCACGACATTTGAGGCCAATGCATCTGGTCTGGCCGGAAAAGCATAGAATCTAGCAGGAGCGCCGGCGGGATGCCCCCCACCTGACTGAACAGTAGCTGACTGGCCTCCCCCTGCCTGGCCTCCACCTCTACGACGGCCCCTACCAACATGCCCTCTGCCTCTGGGAGGCCGGATGGCCGGTGCTAAAATCATGGGCTGATGGCCCTGTTACACTGCCTTGCCTTGAAGCCTGGGGCAGAATCTCCTCATGTGACCGAGATTTCTGCACTCAAAACAACCCCTCAGTGCGGTGATCTGCTACCCCAATGTCTTCTCCTGATGGCATGTTAACCCACTGGAAGAAGCCTAAATAGCCGGTGGGCGGTATGAACTCTCCGGCATGGCACTAAAATAGGAGCTGGAAGAACCTTAGTGACCTGAGTACCCACTAGAAGAACCCTGGAGGGATGGTGGGCGGTAAGAACT
Source organism: Nicotiana otophora (assembly GCA_000715115.1). Taxonomy (NCBI): domain Eukaryota; kingdom Viridiplantae; phylum Streptophyta; class Magnoliopsida; order Solanales; family Solanaceae; genus Nicotiana; species Nicotiana otophora. The sequence goes on from AWOL01S0000672.1 coordinate 51,346, forward strand.
CTCTGGAATGGTGCTGAAATAGGGGTGTGCTGGAGCACCTCGATGAGATGGTGGTGATGAATATGGGGGCCTTCTAGGCTGACCCCTCCCAAACTGTCCTTTGCCCCTAGTCGGGGCACCTCTAAACTCTCCAGAGAATCGGGCCCTCTTGTCCTGCTGCATCTGCTCTCTCCCCCTCTGACGGTAGCCCTCAATCCTCCGAGCAATATCCATTACCAGCTGATAAGAAGTCCCCATCTCAACCTCTCAGGCCATATTGGCCCTAATACCGGAGTGTTGCCCCGCAATAAACCTCTGCACTCTCTCTGCCTCCGTAGGAAGTATCATAAGTGCATGGAGAGACAACTCAAAAAACCTCGCCTCATAGTCGGTCACTGACATCTGACCCTGCTCAAGCTAGTCACACTGATACCGCAACTCTTCCCTTTCGGAGGGTGGAATATCCTATCCAGGAAAAGCTATGTGAAATGGCTCCAAGTCATGGGAGGAGAACCCACTAGTTTGCCAAGAAGATAAGACTGCCACCATCTATGAGCCCTGCCCTCCACCTAGAAAGTAGTAAAGTCAACCCCATGAGACTCTGGTATCCTCATGTTGTGCAGTCTGTCCCCGCACGTACCAATGAGATCCTGAGCATCCTCATCACGCTCGCCTCCGAAGACAGAAGGGTGTAACCTAGTCCATCTATCCAATAACTTCTGCTAATCATCATCCGTAGCCGGTCTAGGCTCAGGTGCAACCGCCGTAACTAGTTGGGCTCTGCCCATGGGTAGTGCACCCGGAGTCTGATATAACGCAGCTGCATTCCCAGGAGCCTGAGCAATAGGGCTTTGTGCTCCCCCTCCTTCCTGATATGTGGATGGGTGCGCTGGAAATAAACCAGCCTGAGTCATGGTGTCCATAAACCGCATCATACGGCCCATGACCTCCTGAAAGCCTGGTGTTGTCATGAAATCTATCGTGGATGGCTCTGCGGCAAGCACCTCGCTCTGCTCCTTAATAATGGAATCCTCCACTGGATCCGTTGGTGGTGCTACTGGGGCAGCTATGGGACGCCCTCGTCCCCTACCTCGGGCCGATAGCAATGGGGGGAGCAGCCCCTCCCGGGTCTGGAACGTCTGTTATATGCGTCCTCACCATCTGTGAGAGAATAGAAGAAGGAAATCTAGTATACCATCAATTGCACGATAGTAGATGAATAATGAGTAGTTTTCCTAACACCCCATAGCCTCTCGAAGATAAGTACGGATGTCTCCGCTCCGATTCGCAAGACTCTACTAGGCCTTCCTATAACTTGTGAGACCCATGTGAACCTAGTGCTTTGATACCATGTTGTCACGACCCAACTCCATGTCAGGCCATGATGGCGTCCAACACCGTTGCTGGACAAGCCAATAGTGAACCAGTCAGTGATTTCCCATTTTTGTTTATTAAGCAATTCCAATATTTAGCCTTACTTACATTTAAAACATTTGATAAATAAAGGAGTTTTAAGGCAAACAAATGAAAACATCTAAAAGTAGTTATAACTATTGAATTACAACCCAAAAATCAAAGTCTACTAATACGTGCCAAGATTTGGTGTCACACGTGTATGGGCAACTAGTAGAATATACAAAAGATGACTATCCTACTATCTGAAACAGAATAGACAGATAAAAATAAAATAGAAACTCCGGCATGTTGCTGAACGGCTCAGAAGGGGCAGCTCACCGTGAAATCTCGGTCCAAGATAAGGTATGCGCGTCGGGCGGGTAACTAGATGCACCAGCCTCAGATCTTGTACAATATGTATAGAAGCGTATTATGAGTACATAAACAATATGTACCCAGTAAGTATCCTGCCTAACCTCGAAGAAGTAGTGACGAGGGGTCGACTGAAAAATTACTAAGGCCAATAATAATATAATTAAAGTGTTATGCTAAGTATAGATATCATGAATAATTCTAACAGTTCAATAACAGGAAGAGATAAGTACTTCTTTCATAAATTTTAAACTTCAATTTTGGTCATATCATTTAACCACTTACATTTCAAGGTATTTAAGCAGTATAAATCACAGAGAGTTCCAAATAATTAACATGCGCAATTATGCCGAGGTCGCACGACCCGATCCAACAAAATATTTAAACTGTGCACTGCCAGAGGGTCGAACGATGCGAACCATAGATGCATCTATTTATTACCGAGGTGCTCGACCCGATCCACAAATAACAATTATTTTCAAGAAAACACAAGTTTCTCATTTACATCCAAGTATCTCATATAAACCTTTAAGTAAGTGAATTTAAACATATACAATTCTTTTATCAATTTCTGTCTTGACTAAGAGATTATATTAGCAAGTAAGGGCCCAAACATTCCAAGTATAGCATGATACGGGTCCTAAACTACCCGAACAATAGCATAATAGTAGCTACGGACAGACTCTCGTCACCTCGTACGTACGTAGTCCCCACAATTAGGTACAAACATTTATTTAAATCACCTATGGGATTAATTCCCTCTTAAAAGGTTAGAAAGGAGACTTACCTTGCCTCAAAGCCTACTTCCCAATTCAAGAACACGCTCAAACCTCCAAAATTGACGCCAAATGACTCGAAGCTAGTCAAACATTACATAAACTAATCAATCTATGCTCAAAAGTTCCACCATTTAAGTGATTACCCAACTTTCATAATTCCACCATTTAAGTGATTACCCAACCTAAATTATAAGATTCCTAAAAGTCACCCCCCGGCCTACATGCTCGAATTTCGGAAATCTTTAAAGAAAGTTATTACTCATAACCGTAGGAACATAAATATATGATTTCTACTAAATTACATAACAAATCCCGTGGTTAAATCTCAGTTTTATCAAAAATCTAGGTTTTCACATAAACCCATGATTTTCACTAATATACATGTTATAATATACCCATAAACTATGTATTTAACTCACATTGTGTAGAAATTACTTACCTCAAAGTGTTAAATGAAATCCCGGTCTAAGAGCTCCAAGAATCAACCAACAATGGAAGAAATAAGCTAAAATAGCCTAAGTCCCGTTTTATAAAAAGTTTCTGCCCAGGTCTGCCTTCTTCGCGATCACGGAAGAGGCCTCGCGATCGCGAAGGCAAACGGCCCAGGCCCAGGAAACTTTACCCATCCCAAACATGACAGGAGCAATGCGAACATGGAGCCTTGCTTGGCCTACCCTACGCGAACGTGAGGGCTTCTTCGTGAATGTGAAGAAGGAACAGCGGCCACCCAGCTCAGCCTCTTCTACTTGAACGCGGGCCAGGTCACGCGAACACGAAGGCTAGAGGACCCAGACCTCCGCGAGCGCGGTCCTACGCACGCGAATGCGAAGGGCAAAAGCTCCCCAACCCATAGTACCCCAAATCCTTTGTCACGAATGCGAGGTTCTGACCGCGTTCACGAAGACGGAAACCAGAAGCAGAAATCTAGTGTGTTTCAATTCAATCCGGGCGGTCCGAAACACACCTGATCCCTTCGGGACCCTGTCCAACTACTCCAACAAGTCTATACACATAATATGGACTTTCTCAAACTCTTGAAATACGTAAAACAACAACAAAACCAAGAATCACACCCCAAAACCAAATTGAATCAAACTTTGAACTTCAAGTTTCTAAATAGCTCTGAACGCGTTGAATCATACTTAGATTACTCGAATTGACACCAAATTTTACATGCAAGTCTTAAATGACATTAAGGAACTATTCCCGATCTTGAAATTTCATTCGGACCTCGATATCACCAAAACCTACTCCAAACCAAATTTAAAGAACTTCAAAAACCTTCAAGAACCAACTTTCACTATTAGGCGCCGAAACGCTCCCGGGTCACCCAAAACCTGATCCGAACATACGCCAAAGTCCAAAATCATCATACAAACCTATTGGAACCATCAAATCCCGATTTCGAGGTTGTTTACTAAAAATGTTGACCAAAGTCAAACTTGGTCTTTCAAGCTAACCTTAAGGAACTAAGTGTTCTGATTTCAACCCAAACTCTTCTAAATCCCGAACCAACCACCCCTGCAAGTCATAAATTAGTAAAAGAAACTACGGGAAGTCTTATTTAGGGGAACGGGGTTCTATAAAGTAAAACGATCGGTCGGGTCGTTACAGTTTAAGTACTTGATGTGCAATTTATAATATTTTGTGATATTTGAGCACTTGAGGTGAAAGTTGTGGTATGCTGTGATAATCGGGCACTTGAGCTACGAATTGTGATATTGATATACATGCGGTGGTATAAGGTCTGGGTGTTGAAACGCATGCGGTGAGATAAGGGGGGCTTGAAACGCGTGGCTAGTAGGGGAACTACTAGAAGTCATGCGGTGTGATAAGGGTGGCTAAAATGTGGGATGCTATTTCGAGAACAATGATTTCTTTAAAAATTAAATGTGAATGCTCCCGCGGTGATATAAGGAAAATGAAATATTTCTTTATTTATGTTCTCGTCTTGGGTGATTTTATTTCATTTAATATGTAAATTTTTATCTTCTTCTGTGATGTACTAGTTGACTTTATTATTACTATGTGTTTTGTGCTCCTAGTTGTATTGTGTTGGCTTTAGCTTTTTAGCACGAGACTCTGAAGAAGTATATTTTTGGTTTTTCTTACTGATTTTCGATGATTGAGTTGATTTAAATAAAAGAAATTATTATTATGTTTTAAATTAAATAGTTTTACATCCAAGTCAATAGTTTATTCGATGCTTTAATTTACGTGCAATATTATTTTCTTCAACCAAATGATTTCTAAAATAAATTCATTTCTTTGTTGATTTCTTACTTGATTTAAAAATTATAAACACACTTTAGTGGAAATAAATTGATCATGTGAATCGTATATACATTGATATTATTGGCACGCGAGTTGTACATGCAGTGGTGATAGAAATATGGGCACGAGGTGCCGTAAAAATATGAAAGTGGGCTCAGACACGTATGTTTATGATTTTGAAATGAGGTGTCGCAAGGTGACTTTTATTTGAAAGAATTATATTCAAAAATATTATTTCAAAGAATTATATTTGGTAGGTATTTATTCGAAAGAATTATATGTGAAAGATTTATATTTGAAAGACATGTTTAATTGGTTGTACTTGTGTTCCTTATTTGTTTGAGCAATAATTATGATATTCTTGTTGCCTTGCTGTTATATTACTGGCTGATTTTGTTGTTATCCTTGCTAGTTATTTTCCAGTACTATTGTATACTACTATATTGCACAAGTTATTTGACTAGTCAGTATCTTGACTGTACCTCGCCACTACTCCACCGAGGTTAGTCTTGATACTTACTGGATACCGACTGTGGTGTACTCATACTACACTTTTGCACATTTTTGTGCAGAGCCAGGTATTGGAGATATCGGATTCGGACAGAGATTAGAGTGTGATCACAGGGATTCAAGGTAGGGCTACTTGGTCATCGCAGTCCCCGGAGTCTTTCCATTTTTATTATACTGTCCACTCTTATTCGAATAGTATTGTATATTCGATCCTTGGGGATCACTGCATGTACTCAGTTAGAGTTCGTGACTCAGTATTACCAGTCTTGGGAAGGTGTTATAATTATTTCCGTTGTTGGTTTCGATTTAAAAAATGGCTTGAATTGTAATTGTAATCGGCTTACCTAGTCTTAGGGACTAAGTGTCATCATGACGCCTGTTGTGGGATTTTGGGTTGTGACAAGTTGGTATTAGAGCTCTAGGTTCATAGGTTCTACGAGTCACGAACGAGTTTAGTATAGTCTTATGGATCGGTACAGAGACGTCTGTACTTATCTTCGATAGGCTACAGAGCTAGTAGGAAAATTTCCACTTCTTTCATTCCTTATCGTGCGACATTTATTCAGCTTGAAGCATATATCTTATGTTCTTTTGCATCCACTCGTGTATGAAATTGCGCACTCGGTATCAACTATGCGCCAACAGTTCGTGATACTACATAGGGGTTAAAAGGGAGCCAGGGTTGCTCAACCATTGTTATAATGTGTCGTCCAAATCGAGGATGCGAAAGTATTGAGAGATCATCCAGTTGCGCACATGGGGGTGCAACATGTTCTGATACATGGTCGATAAGTACGATCTTAAGAAGGTTTAATTAGTTTCCTAATCGTCACAATCGTGGTAGGTCCACATGGTGGATGTAAATCTGAAGATAGCTAGTGGTATTAGAGATTATGTGGTTCGTATGAGATTTCTATTTAGCGAAGGGTACATACTAGCAGCCAAGACACTGGAGGAAGCGAGTTTAACTGTCACGAGGATGACATGCACAAAATATATGGCTTGAGGTGTCTTATGACCGGTGTCGTACAAGCGATTAAGGTTAGTATTGTGGATCATCGGAATGTGTCATATGGCTTCACGCCAAGTGAGGGGAGTCCATTAACAACGATCAAATTGCGGGGTCATGTGTTATATCAGTTTTGGCCTGAGATGTATTTATGTGGTATTGAAAGGTTCTTCGAAACTTTTATATGATTAAGAGTTGAGATTTGTATGGGATGATGCTAGGACTTGCACCCGTGTCCTTAATAATTCTACATTCCAGTATCAACGGGATCATGGAAACAATTTCAGAATACTCGGAGTGCTCCATTAAGTTCTTTTAATGCACCACTGACACGGGGTTCCTATAATGGTTATTTCAGTTATCTGGCATAGACTTAGTATGAGCAGCCGAACCTGCAGAGGGTTTGTTATCAGTGTGGTGATACTAGGCACATCATGAGAGATTGTTCCAGACTTAGGAGAGGCAGATTTCATCAGAATACTCAGGCTACAAGCTCTATTCCAGTTACTACCCCACATGCACAGTCAGTTAGGGGTAGAGGACATGCGGGTAGAGGGCGCCCTAGAGGGGGAGGTCCGACCTGTTGATATAATTGATATGGTATGGCTGAGGCTTCTACATCAGATGGTGTAGTTACAGGTATGATCCTAATTTGTTATAAAGGAATATTTTCCTTAGTTTGATTCGGTACTGAGTATTGAGGCGAGTTCTCCTATTATGCTCCACTTATGAATGAGCTTCGTAACTTTGTGACCCACTTATATGTTATCCTTGTTGGGGAGATTTGATTATGTTAGCCAGTGTCTATCATTTTTATTTTGTGCACCATCGAGGGCTATAAGTCCAAAAGTAATTTTATTTATTCACTATAGTGGATTTTGATGTGATTTCTGAATAATTGATTTCAATTTTATGAATTATATGCCCTACCGGGATGAGGGTTCATTATGTGTTATGAAAACTGTTTACGAAATATATAGAAAAGAAGAACGAAAGGAAATTGAAAATTTCAGTTGGCACAATGTGCAAAATACTTGTGATTTGGAGTTGAGGATGAGATCCTCGTATTTTTATATGATATGAAATATTTAAACTGAGCTACAAGCCGCGGTGGAAGTTGTTTAAGGATGAGGTCCTTGTGGTGAAAATTTTTATGAGTTTAAATTCTCCCTTTGTGAAATTTAAATTTGTACTATAGTATTAATAGGGAGTCATGCCGGATGTGCTTATTCAATAATTCTTGTATATCTTTCTGTGCATATTTAGCCATAATTGTGCTGTAATTATTGAGTTTTAACCTTCGAGGTGAGTGCCTAGGTGGCGTTAAATATGACTCGTTAATTCTGGTAAATAATTATGAGGTATTCATGCCTCACGTGTTGTTGTCCGTGTTACGAGAAGTTGAAATGAGATTTTGGTTAATATGAGGTTAATTGGCGATGTTGTAATCGATTATGAGCAACTACTAAGACCAGAGAAGTGGTGATGGGCATACATATGATGTGCTTCATGTCCTGATATCATTATGATAATGTGGTGCTTGTAATATTGAGATTAGTGTTATTGATATATACATTGTGGTGGTTTGTTGGGTTGTGGATGTGTTGTTAGGAGTTGTTTTAGTGTTACTCTGGTAGGTGGGTAAGCCCCATTTATAGAGGAGACTCTGCCGAAATTTCTGACAAATTTGGGGGTTAGTAAAATTTGGGGGATTGAGACGTGCGAAAGAAGAGATAAGTTATGTTATGTGTTTGAGGGCGGACTCTACTTCTCATTCAAGGGCGAATGATCCTAAGTGGGGGAGAATGTAACACCACAGAAAAGTTTTGAAGTACTTCAACACTATCAAGAAAGTTGATGTGCGTAGGCACGAGTTTCTATAGCCGGTTGAGTCTAATACCGTGCGTTGATGTGAAAATCAGACCTTTTGGAAATGTTTAGGGTGTAAGAAATTGGTTTTAAAGTTTATAAATGTGGATCAACGAAGTAATCTCAACTGGGATGGTATTGTCGGACCCCTGTTAAATTTATGATGACATAGAATCACCCGCGAGTATGTGTGCAGTAAATACATTCAGTAAACTAAGTCCTCAGAAAGATTCTTGGCACGTTCGAGGATGAACATATGTTTAAGAGGGGGAGAATGTAACGACCCGACTTGTCATTTTATGAATTAATGCCATGCTCAGTGACTTAAGGTCCCGACAAGCTTCGTAATATGAATTATGACCCGCGTGTGTGGTCGAGTTTGATTTTCGAAAGATTCGGAATTAAATTGAGAGAACAATTCTCATTTTTGAAGCTTAAATGAAAAGAGTTCACCAGAGTTTGACCTTTGAGAAAACGACTCCGGAATGGAATTTTGATTATTCCAATAGCTTCGTATGGTGATTTTGGACTTAGGAGTGTGTCCAAAAAATTATTTGGAATCCCGAAGTTAAATTAGGCTTGAAATGGTGAAAATATGAAGTTTAAGTTGAAAGTTTGACCGGGGAGTTGACTTTTTGATATCGGGGTCAGAATCTAGTTCTAAATATTTTCACAGCTCCTTTTGTCATTTATGACTTATGTGCAAAATTTGAGGTCAATCGGACTTGATTTGATAGGTTTCGACATCGAATGTAGAAGTTAGAAATTCTTTAAGTTTCATTAAGCTTGAATTGGGGTGTGAATTGTTATTTTAGTATTGTTGGATATGATTTGAAGACTCGACTAAGTTCGTATGATGTATTAGGACTTGCTGGTATATTTGATTGATGTCCCGAGGGGCTCGGGCGTGTTTCGGATGGTATTCAGATTATCTTTCTACATTTTGGCACTGGTGGTAGCTGGTGTTTCAAACCTTCTTCGCGATCGTGAAGATTGGGACGCGATCGCATAGGCTTAGTTAAGGCAATGTTGATTTTGTTCCTCGCGATCGCGTGAGGTCAACCGCGAGCGCGTAAAGTTGAAATCTTGTGCATCACGATCGCGTGACATTGTTTGCGATCGCGTAGGGTTAAACCTGGGCAGTGGAAAACTGCGCTTCGCGATCGCGTGTGATTGTTCGTGATCGCGTAGAGCAAATGTCTGGGCAAAGAGTTTAAGTTCTGAAAATGGGATTTCGTCGGAGATTTTCAGAGAAAACATCGGGCTAAGTATTCTTAACTCAATTTTGGTTAGATTACCCGAATCCATCACTGTTTTTAACATTTAATTGGTGATTTAAATTGGAAAAACTTTGAAAACCCTCTTGGATGGATATAAGATTTGGAGGTCGAGCTGCTATCGGAATTTGATAAAATTGGTATGGTTGAACTCGTATCGGAATGGGTGTTCAGATTGCATGAAAATTATGTCTGGTTCCGAGAGACGAGCCCCGCGTTGACTTTTGTTGAATTTTTGGAATAAAGTTTTAAGTCGGCGTATTATTATCCGGAATTGTTTTCGATGAATTTTAATGAGGTTGTACAATTAATTTGGATGGATTTGAGCTGTCCGAAGGTCAATTCAAGCAAGAAGGTGATTTTGGAATATCTTCCTAACTTCGAAAAGGTATGTATCTTGCCTAACCTTGAGTGGGGGAATTACCCCTTAGGCATTAAGTCTTATGTGAAAATTGTGTAATTTAAAATCATGTACGCGAGGTGACGAGTACATACTTGCTTTATATGTGCATATTATATCGGTTGCAATTTGTAGACGCCCTTAAGTATTAAATTGAAAAATTATTATAACTTATTAAATCCCTTATTTGTCATGCCTCATTCCTTGTTTGACGAGGTTATGTTTTTTATATGATAATTTGGTATGATTGCCACTTGACTTTTATGTGAACTTTGTGTTTGTTTGAGTTGCCATTTTTATGGAAAACACTTTCATTATTGATTTTACCTACAAATAATTTAAATAAAAAATTTAGTTAATAAGATGAATAAATCTATTTATTTCTTGAAGTTGTGATTTAAAAGAGGTGTTGTTTCTTGATGAATTACTTTTCGGTTCACGTTGTTGAAATTTTTGTATTGAGTTATAAAGGCTGTAAATCATACTGTGGCAAAGTGTTAAATTGTGAAATATTATTTTGTTGAGTTGTTCACTCCCGAATATTTTGTTAAGATTTTTGTGCACATTATGGTCGAGCCATAGGCTCTTATTATGGAAAATAATGTATTGTTGATTCCTGTGGCAAGTTGTAATATTTGAGCACTTGATGTGCAATTTTTGATATGTTGTAATATTTGAGCACTTGAGGTACAATTTGTGATATATTTTGGTATTTGAGTACTTAATATGTAATTTATAATATGTTGCAATATTTGAGCATTTGAGGTGCAATTTGTGATATGTTTTGGTATTTGAGTACTTGATGTGCAATTTATAATATGTTGTGATATTTGAGCACTTGAGGTGCAAGTTGTGGTATGTTGTTGTTGATACCCAATTTTTTTCTCATATTTTTAAAATATATAAAGTTTTGAAAAATATTATATTTGCATCTTCATTTAGTTTATAAACCTATACAAGCATTGTTTCATAATTTTTCATAATTTTTAAAAGCTTTAAATTAATTACTTTCTGTATTTTATTGTATAAATATTTAATATTTATCCTTAAAATTATTTTTATGATGCTCTAATCATCCAAACTTATTGTTTACACCAACATGTATGTTTTATAACATTGTAATCCATTTGTTTTATAATTAAATTTGCATTTTTAAGCTAATTGCACATTTTTGCAATAGTAGCCTATATTCATGTATAATTACATTATTTGTGCCAAAATAATGTTTTATATTTTTATAATTAGAAGTTATTATTTTTAATCATGTTAGTGCACAAATACTATTTTGTTATTTATTAATTACTTTTATAAATTATGTTTTGATAAATATTGAGTATTTAAAAACTAGCCCCAATTTGTAAATAATTTCGGACCAAATAAATGGCCAAAAAAACCCCAATACCCTAGCCCAATAACCCCATCCCAAACCAACAACCCCTAAACCCAAAAACTCGGTCGGTACCCGTTAATTGACCCGCCTCACTCACTTTTTTTAATCCTGGTCGTTGATCTCTTAAGATCAACGACCCTCGTTATTTCTCTCCCTTTTAATTACCCTCCTAGAAACCCTAACCCATAATCCCATAACCCACCGTCCTCATATTCTCTCAACCTCCCCTCCATCTCTGAAGAACCCTAAACTTGCCGCCCTTAAAATCTTCTCCTAATCCCTCTGAATATGGGATTTGATTATCACTTCTTGCCATATTCGACCCCTTTTTAGTACTGGTTGTTCTCCTATAGTGCTTGCCTAAACATGGCAAGTAGATCTCTTCAAAATCAAACCAAAATTGGTTCAAACCCTTAATCTTGAGTATTATTCTGTCTATATTCGTCCTATTCTATTGTGAGTCCGATTATTTGTTTATATTCTGTTGATTTTCACTTTCCCTAAAAACTAGGGTTTACAGATCCCTTAAATTGATTTTTTGGCTGATTTGCATATTTATTTACCTTATTTGTTTCTTAAATCATTATGTCTCCATTGTTTGATGTTCGATTTTACTACTATATAAACCCCTCCCCCATTCCCTTCTAAAGAGGACTTAAATCGCTAAAATCACTACTGAAAAATTAGGGCTTTACTCTGTGTTCATTCATTCTCTTGTTTTTGGTTCTTGGCCGGCTGAAAGCCAAGGCCACCATATTTCCTACTTTTCCGACCTTTCTTGGGTGTGAGAACTGCCCTGGGTTCTTTGAAACCCTTGGGAACTTAACGCATCTGGGATTCTAGGTCATATTGCTGTTCATTTCTTGTTTGTTGAGCAATAACTGGTTAGTTTCTCAACCTTCACAGTGTTTATTTCATTATGTTCTAATTAGCATATCTATGTTTTCTGAAATTGCATGACTTGATATAATCCCTTGACTCTCTTCATGTATGATTCTGCCTATAGCATGAACTTCTCTAGCATTGTCTCACGCCTAAACTGTTGGTTCTAAAAATGTCTTTGTATCTAACTTAGGCAATTTTGACAGTTTGAAGCATGTATAGCATAATGTGTTGACAATCTGAGTGTTTGCATTGGCGGTGTGACCTAATCCTGTTTCCTGCTTGATTCTGAATTTCTTAGTGATTAATTTATGTTATTAGTATGCCCTAATCTGTTAGAGCCTTCACTCTAGTTGTAATTTGCTCTTATGACTATGTTTGTCACTCAGTATGTTCTCACTCTACTCAATTCTATACCCCTAGCAATTAAGTGGAATCTCTCAGACTAGTTTTGCATATATTATGATTCTGCTTGCCTCATTAGTATAAGTTGTATTGTTTCAGCCCTAGTGTTTAGCATAACTTGATCCTTAGGTTTGAACTTGTTGATTTAATGATAATTGTTGTCTTGCTGGCCTAATGTCTCTTACAAATATACACTGCCCCAATGTGTTATGTGACAACTTGCAGCATCAACTAGTTTCTTGAGCTCATGCACCCTCTATGTTGATATGTCCATTATGTGATCACTTTGTAGTGTTAGACTCCAAAAAATGTAAATGCACTCTTCTAAACCTTGTTACTTTGCTACTATTTTCATTGGTCGTTTCCCTGTTCTGAGTCTCTAATTCTTGGCTGGCTGAAAGCCAAGGCCTCCTAAAACCTCTCTATTAACCTCCCAAGTGTGAGCACTGCTCGAGGTCTACTTTGATACCCTTGTGAACTCTGACACACTAGGGACTAAGGTTCTTGGCATTTTTCTTCTTGACTGCTCAATTTTGTCCCTCTCTATGCCTACTGAATAAGCTAATTGGCTTGTGTAAATGACTGTTTTCTGAATCTTTTGATCAACTATGGTTGTTGGGTATCATCCAAGTTCTCTTGTGGTTTCTGGGCTGTGTTGAAACCTGTATGGATACAAAACTGAAAGCTTGGCTGGGCTGGGTACACTTTGGGCCTATCTTAGGCCCACTATAGTTATTTGTATAGTTTTTTTTTTGTAATTTTATTCAGTATTGGGCCTGTAATAATTCTGTAATAACAATTGGTGTATTAGTAAAATTTGGGAAAATGTGTCTATTCTAGTGTTTGCATGAAAAAGGTATAATTCCTGCCTATAGGATTTAAGTGTTTAATTTGTTCAACATGCTTTGCTTCTATCTGTTTTGTTAGATGACATGCCTATAGGACATAAATAATCTCACATGTTCTCATGTTCCACTCTCACACTATTATCTTCCTACTATACTGCAACACAGTAATTACTCGTTCAAATTGCTTCATGTTACATATGATGCCTATAGGATTACGCTAAGTAATAAATACCTGCTCTTTATAATATTCACATAGATGTCTTGCCTATAGGACTGTAATCGAATTAGCTATTATTACCGCCATTCCCATTAAATTGCTCGTCTAGAAAGCATGCCTATAGGATTGAAAGGATAAATAACTAGTTTCAATTGCTAATTCCTAGAAATCCTGCCTATAGGATCCTACTGCTCACCTAAAAGCGTGTTGACAATACCAAACGCTGGCAATTTTGAACTACCAACTGTCTCACTGCTCAAACAATTAAGAAAGCATGCCTATACGATTTGTAATACTCGCGATATGCAAAGCGACACTACCTATACGTTTAAAATCCAGAATCACCTAGAAGCCATGACTATAGGATTTAAGACTCTATTAATTCTGAAATTGTCAACCGCCTAATTTGTTTGTGTGCATTTGTTGTCTAAGTGTGCAGGCTAACTTGAGCCCTTAATTGCTTTTACATGAAGTCCAACTTGTTTTGTATGTCGCCTAGTTTTATCATTTCTTAGCAGCCTAAGCTAAGTCTAAAAACCATCCAAAATATAGGTCCAAATGCCTCCTGGGCCATAGGTATGGGACGGGTAGTGCACGCATAGGGCACGATTTAGAATCAACTAGTGCGCTTTAGGTAAAAACTTAAAGATAGTAATCGGGTAGCAGGAGATGATAGTCTGTGCCCGCTGAATAATACGAGTAACACCCCACCTCGAGAGAGTTACGAAGTAATATTTATGTTGCACGGGATGATCCTTTAGGCTAAAAAACTTAGGACCCCCCATCTTGTCTTTAAACCAATTATTTGTGTTTACTCAAGGACTTTCTAATAATGATTTTTTTTCAAACTTCTTATTTTTCTCTCTAACTATTTGACTAATTATATAATTCAAGTTCGACCGGGACCCATAGTTGTGAACCTCAAAGAGTGTCTAACACCTTCTCTTCAAGGTAATTTGAGCCCTTACCCGATCTTTGGTGACGCAAACTGGTTAAAGCAGAGTTATTTGCAAATAGGTGCCCTAACGCACCTCAAACCCGTTAGGTGGAAACTCTCTCTTTTAACACCTTCCTTTAAAAGGGTTGTCATGTGTCGAAACCCGATTTCGCGAGAAAGAAGGGGCATGACAACATGGCGACTCTGCTGGGGATATTTGAGGCTCTTACCATAGCGAACTTGGTCTATATGAATTAGTCTTCTCTGATAAGCGTGTCTTTGTTATTTTGCTGTTACATGAATATCCCGCTCCTGTTTCCCTTTTATTGCTATTTGCACACCCTTTCCCATATTTTCCTCTATTTTGAATTTGTATTAATATGCAAATCTTTGCTTAATTTGGTTACAATGTGTGTTTTCCTTTATTTTCTAGTCATGTTCACTTGCTCTGAATCTTTTTTTAAAAATTTGCTACATCATGTCTCTCCTTACCTCTGCCCCCTTGTTTGCTTTATTGCAATTCTTTCATATTGCACGAACTAACTTCTTCCTTGTTTTCCTTTCTTTTTATGTCTTTACGCTCCATTTAATACTGCGTTTATTGTCTTCATCATGCAAAATACTTGACAACGTGTTATTTTATTTTTACATAAAGCATGCTCCACATCATATTCTACTCGTGCGTAACTAATACCATAGCGACTCTTGATGAATATTCGCGCTCTTCCTAAATCACCCTTTTAAATTTGGAAAGGCTTATTTGCGATAAAACTAGTCGATCAACGGTGCAATCGACGGTTCTGTGCCTTCCCCTCTCAAGTTGTCCACTTAAGGGTACCGGTCTAGACTCTTCTAGAAACCCCCACTCTAATATTAACTATGCATGCATCATGTCTAAACCTAGTATGGGTTAGAACGATGTTCGCATAATAACTCTCTAAGGCAAGCCTTGTCCAAATCCCATCGGGATTTCCTTAAATCCCAATGGGTAAAATCATGATATGTGCATTATTTGGAGAAAACATGTCGATATGCTAATCATTAATGTGTAAATAGTCGAATCCAGAGGGGGAAGGGGAGAACTTTATTTGTTTTGCAGAAATGAGGCACGAAGTCCCCAGGTTCGGCATGGTTCGAAGTATCCCACCTTTGTTGCTAGATTGGTGGGAAAATCTCTCGCCAAGTGACAAAAACCATGTGAAAAGAGTTCTCGGGAATTTACCTTCTTTGTTACATATTCATCCAAACAATGTGTTAATTGAGGCTGCCACTATGTTTTGGGATGAGAAGAGGACCGTCTTCCGTTTTAGTGATATAGAAATAACTCCCCTTCTAGAGGAAATAGGAGGCTTCGCTGGGCTCCCATGGGATAGCCCTGGCTTGTTGGTACCGAAAAACCGTACTTCTCGAGGTTTCCTAAAAATGATGGGTTTCAGGAAAAATGATGAGTTATTTTGTCTGAAGAAATCTTACATACCATTCGACTTCTTTTACGAGCGTTATGGTCATAGCAAGTCATATCGTCTTTACCATGATAAATTTGCCATCACTTCTTTGGGTTGGACTCATCGACCGGGTTTTTGTATTCACTGTTTGTTTTCTGGGGATGCTGATATTCCTGATACAAGGAGAAAGGATCCACACTCGCCTAGCTATGGTCACTAAGACCCTAATAGAAGGAATTAAGGGGCAAACTTACACTATTGTCCCAATGATCGTGGCTGAGATGTACCGAGCTTTAGACCATTGCAAAAAAGGGATATAGGCATTTCGAGGGTTGCAATATGTTGCTGTAAATATGGTTGTTGGAACACCTCCAGAGAGGACAATGCCGTCAAGAATTTCCGCGACGACCATGGAATGACCACATAGCTTGTCACCATCCAAAACGAATGACTTTTATCCCAGATAGGTTTGCACATCCGGGAAACACTGTGAGCTGGGTATATTTCTTTAGCAATTTGACTGATGACAAGGTACATTGGATGTTCGAGTGGTTCCCTAGCAGTGAATTCATCATCAGGTCAAGAGATGTTCCTCATCTAGTGCTAATCGGATTAAGGGGAATCTATCCTTACGCTCCTATCACAGTCATGAGGCAAGCTGGGAGAAAACAAGTTATACCACGAGTTTCCAAAATGGTTCATTACAAAGAAGACTTCCAAGGGAATGCCATTCCATTCAAGTTCGAGGCGCAGCACATGTGGCATCAAAAGATTATTATGGATAAAGATACCATCGAGCCAGACAGGTATTGTGCCGGCTATATGTACTTCTACCCATCCTGGTTGGTCGATGACATAGCAGGAGAGGTCAAGCCAGGGGTTGATTTGAGAAATAGGGTCATAGACGACGCTGCTAAAGCACAAGTCAAATAAAGGAGGTTACGCAAAAGGGTCTTTGAATCTGAGGCCAGGCATTTGGAACAACATAAAGTGAACATGGAAGCAATCAATGAATGGAGGGGAATCTCTACTAAATCAACAGAAAGGTTGGAGTATTTGGAGAAGGGTTTGATGGAACTTGAGGGAAAGATGAGGAAAAGGGTCTTGGATTGTCAGAACGCAGAGGGCAACGAAGGAGGGACATCTAGAAAGGGCGTATCTGCTGTTGGACATGCGCAACCTGGGGAATCTGATTGACGGGGCTAAGAAGGCTAAGCTTGGAGAAGGTCCCTCTGGGACCGAGTAGATTAGGAATGATGTTTTCTAGATTCATTTTATAATTTGATTGTAATGAGGCAAATGCCGCTAGTGACTCTTTATATATTGTCGTTTTAGTAGAGATTTGGTCTATTTATCATATTAATAAAATGATTCAGTTATCGACATTGAGTTTTCTCCAAAGTTATATGTCGCTATGCCTACCTCGGGGACGATGAGGTCCCCAAATTAGGACGCGAATTTATAATTACGCAATACGTGTTTAAATATCATAAATATCCTTTTAATACTCCTTACTGACTTATTTACCTTTTAGTTTTCTTCTTTTCTTTGTTTATTCTCATCCTCTAAGGTTGGTTCGTGCATACTAGCATCATCAGCATATCATACCGGATCTAGAGGTCCTCCACCACCTCCTTCTCCAAGTGATCCCAAGAACAAGGAAAAGCTAAGATGGACAATATGAGTAGTATCAGGAAAGACAACATTGCGCACGCCGAGAATGTCTAAATTTCAGATGGTCAAAGTACTCCGACGCAAAATGACTTGGTTTTACGATTAGAGAAAAAGATACTGGAGTTACAAGGGGAACTTGAGCAAGTCCATAACTTGGCAAACCTTTCCCTTACCCTGAATGTTCCCGACATCAACCAACAAAACGCCCAAAATCCAACACCTCCTCAAAACACACAAAACCAGCACTCGCAAGATCCTCCCACACCTCATCAATATGACACGCCTCCCCAAAATCCTAATCCTCCACAAGTACCAACTCCTCCATAGCATCATCATCATCTGACCCAGTACACACAAACTACCACCTACCATACTCCTCAAAATGCACCACAACCTACGCCTAATCCCCAGAACTCAACCAATAATCACGACTACACCCAAATCCCTAGAGTCCACCAAAGTAACCCCATATACGTAGAAAATTTACCCCACATTTCACAACAAACCCCGTACACACCAAAATTTGCCGAGAAGGAACTGCTCATCAAGAACATGGCGGAGGAACTTAAGAAGCTTACAAGTCGATTCCAAGGTGTCGAAGGTGGTAAAGGCATCGAAGGTTTGAACTATGAGGATTTATGTATTCAACCGGATGTAGAACTGCTAAGGGTTACAAACCTCCTAAGTTCGAAATGTTCAACGGGACAGGTGATCCAAAGGTACATCTAAGGACGTATTGCGACAAGCTCATAGGGGTTGGTAAAGATGAAAGAATACGCATGAAGTTGTTCATAAGGAGCCTCACTGGAGACGCCCTATCCTGGTACATTAGTAAAAAATCCAAAGAAGTGGATTAATTGGGTAAGCATAACGTCAGATTTTATGGATCGGTTCAGATTCAACACAGAGAATGCACCAGACGTCTTCTATATCCAGAATCTTAAGAAGAAGCCGACAGAAACTTTCTGCGAGTATGCTACTCGGGGGAGATCAGAGGCTCCAAAAGTAAGGCCAGCATTGGAAGAAGAACAAATGAACAAATTCTTTGTCCGGGCCCAGGATCTGCAATATTATGAGAGGTTGATGGTTATTGAAAATCATAAATTCTCCGACATCATCAAACTGGGAGAAAGCATAGAAGAGGGAATCAAAAGCGGGATGGTAACAAATTTCGAGGCACTCCAAGCTACGAACAAAGCCTTGCAGTCGGGGGTATATCTAAAATGAAGGAAGTAGGGACTGTGATGATAGCCCAAGGTCTAAAGTCTTCTCTCACATACCAAACACCTCCACCCACATATCAGCCTTTACCTTCTAGATATCAACAACCCGCTACCGCCTACCACACTTAAAACACTCAGCTATCATATTACCACTCACCACCAGCCCGCCAAAACTACCAAAAACCCAGTCCAAACTTTGACCGTAGGACGCCCAGACAATACACTCCTATTGCCGAACCTATTGACCAGTTAGATGAGAGATTGAAAGCTACCGGTTATGTCACACCCATTCCCGTTGTCGCCGTGGAAAATTCCTCTCAATGGGTCAATCCGAAAATGATCCCAAAATGCCTCCAGTCACTCTCACACCTATTGTGGTACAGATACAGTCACCGACTGAAGTTGAGGTAGCCGCACCGACTCCATTCAAGGTTTAAGTAACAACGCCCTCAACCACGCCAACTCCGTTCGAAGTAGAAGTGACCACACCATTCACCGTAACGGTAGATCCCACACCATCCTTTAATTCCAATGTTGTGCCCTAGGACTATACTGCAGAAGCGAGAAGGAAAGAAAAGAGGAAAATGGAAGAAACTGGTGCAGCATAAGGTATGATCAGAACTGAAAGGATTTGCACGCCCGAGTATTGGGGGGGGGGGACATGTAAAGAAGCCGCTTCCAGGCAGCCTATCATTGAAATCAGCCCGGATGATATTTGGAGAAAGGTTCAAGCAAGGGAGTATTCTGTGGTCAATTATTTGAACAAAACTCCTGCTCAGATGTCCATTCTATCACTACTGCAGAATTCTGAGGCACACAGGAACGCGTTGATGAAAGTGTTGAATGAGGCTTATGTACCCAACAACATTACCAGTGGAGAGATGACCAACATGGTAGGACAAATATTGGAAAGACATAAGATCACTTTCCACGAAGACGAATTGCCACCAGAAGGATTGAGCCATAACAGGGCGTTGCATATCACAGTACAGTACGGAGACAAATTCATTTCCAGGGTCTTGATAGACGGGGGTTCAAGCCTCAATATCTGCCTTTTGACTACTTTGAAGAGGTTAGGTAAAGGTTTGCATGAGATACGAGCAGGAACTATGAACGTAAAAGCGTCTGATGGGTCTCAAAGGGCCACAATCGAAGAAACCAACCTCTGCTTAGAAATGGGTCCAACTTGGTTTGATGTTGAATTCCAAGTGCTCGACATATCCGCCTCATACAATCTTCTATTAGGACAATCTTGGATACACGCCGCTGGGGCTGTAGCATCTACTCTGCATCAGGCTGTGAAGTTCGAATGGAATCATCAGGAGGTGATCATTCATGGAGATGGGAGTAACCCTATTTACACCAACCAGACTGTCCCGGTTGTGAAGAATAGGAGGAAGTTAGGGGGAGATACTTACCATCGCATTGATCGTGTTAACGTGATCGAGAAGGACAAATGGTGGAGTAGCTAAATAGAAAGCATATTGGCATGGATAGGGTATGAACCCGGCAAGGGTCTCGGCAAGAATCTCCAAGGGATCACCAAATTAATACAGTTAAAACATCATGGCACGACCTTTGGACTGGGATATCAGTACACCTAGCACGAGTATCATAATTGGTCACCACCATGGCGTGGTCCTTATTACCCTCTCGAGCATCCGCTACCACATTTTAGCCAATCCTTCCATCAGGTTGAAAGGATGTGTGGATCCGAAGAAGATGAAGCGCTAGCTGGTTTAAGGAATCTATTCTTGGAAGATGAAGACATGGACTACAGTGTAATAGTTGAGGAGGAAGAGAAAGAAGGCCTCATCATCCAGACAATGGAGAAGGGAGCTGTTCTAAGGAACTGGACTACCACACCATCAAGGGCCCACCGAGTTCCGGGGTAGCCTGGCTGCTAGTGTCATTTATTTTGAAAATAATTCTTATGAGCATTTTTAAAACATTTTCAGTATTTTGTTTTGAAACTTTTGTTTGAATCATTAAAAATCGCTTTTGTTTGACATCTTGATAATTATCAATGGTTTGCTATTTTATTATTTATTACTATTCTCTACATTTTTTCTCTCTATAGCATTACTATTTCTTATTGTGATGAACCAACAACTGTGACATGTAATGAGACAATGCAACATAAGGATAGTGACTCGAAAGAAATGGAAGAAGAGGATATAATACCTGAGGAAATTGTTAGAGAAGTTGAAGATTTTGAGAACAAGCTTAAGTCCAACCTGGACGAAACTGAGATAGTCAATTTGGGAGATTTCGAAACAGTCAAAGAAACTCGCATAAGCATTCACTTGTCACCATCAGAAAAAGAAGAATACACCTGTTTCCTGAAAGAATATGAGGATATTTTTGCATAGTCTTATGATGATATGACTGGTTTGAGCACATCTATAGTGGCTCATAAGCTACCTACCAATCCAATGTGTTCGCCGGTAAAGCAGAAGATCAGAAAGTTCAAGCCAGATATGAGTTTGAAAATCAAAGAAGAAGTCACCAAGCAGATCAAAGCTAAGGTTCTCAGAGTGGTTGAATATCCAACTTGGTTGGCTAACATCGTGCCAGTTCCGAAGAAGGATGGGAAAGTCAGAGTATGCGTCGATTATCGGGACCTAAACAGAGCAAGTCCCAAAGATGATTTCCCTTTACCCAACATACACAAACTAATCGACAATTGTGCCAAGCATGAACTCCAGTCCTTTGTGGATTGCTTCGCGGGATAACATCAGATCTGGATGGATGAAGAGGATGCTGAAAAGACAGTTTTTATTACACTGTGGGGGGTGTACTGCTATAAAATGATGTCGTTTGGTATGAAGAATGCTGGGGCCACTTATATGAGGTCCATGACAACTATTTTCCATGACATGATACACAAGGAGATAGAGGTATATATGGATGACGTCATCATCAAATCCAAGAAGAGTACATATCACATAGAAGACTTGAGGGAATGTTTTAATCGGCTTTGGAGGTACAATTTAAAATTGAATTCCGCAAAATATGCCTTCGGTATCCCCGCAGGAAAGTTGTTAGGATTCATCGTCAGCCGCCGAGGAATTAAGCTAGACCCATCAAAGGTCAGGGCTATCTAGGATTTGCCACCTCCAAAGAACAAGAAAGACGTGATAAGCTTCTTGGGACGTCTTAATTACATCAGCCGCTTCATAGCACAATCAACCGTGATCTGTGAGCCGATTTTCAAAATGTTAAAGAAGGATGCCGCAACCAGTTGGACTGAAGACTGCCAGAAATCTTTTGACAGAATCAAAGAATATTTGTCCACACCGCCAGTCCTAGTCCCGCCAGAACTTGGTAGACCACTACTACTCTATCTCTTTGTATTAGATGGGGCTTTCGGTTGTGTCTTGGGACAACACGATGAGACGGGAACGAAAGAACATGTCATATACTATCTGAGTAAGAAGTTGACACCCTACAAAGCACGGTATTCTTTGCTGGAATGCACCTGATGTGCTTTGACCTGGATAACCCAGAAACTGAGGCACTACTTCTATGCATATACCACATATCTCATATCAAAGATGGATCCTCTGAAGTACATCTTCCAGAAACCCATGCCTACAGGGAAGCTGGTAAAATGGCAGATATTGTTAAGTGAATTTGACATCATCTATGTGACTCAGAAGGCGGTTAAGGGACAAGAATTAGCGGATCATCTTGCAAAACATCTTGTAGGAGGATAATACTAACCACTAAAAACGTATTTTCCTGATGAAGAAGTATCATTCGTAGGATAAGATATCGCCGAAGCCTACGATGGATGGAGAATATTTTTTGATGGATCCGCAAACTTCAAAGGAGTGGGTATTAGAGCCGTTTTGGTGTCAGAAACAAGTCAACATTATCCAGTATCCGCAAAACTCATATTTCCATGCACCAATAATATGGCAGAATATGAGGCTTGCATATTGGGGCTCAATTTGGCCGTTGACATGAATATCCAGGAATTACTGGTAATTGGTGATTCAGATCTTCTGGTGCATCAGGTGCAGAGAGAATGGGCTACAAAGAATACCAAGATATTATCATATCTATATCATGTGCAAGATATGATGAAGAGGTTCACGAAGATAGAGTTTAGATATGTCCCGAGAATCCAGAATGAGTTCACCAATGCATTGGCCACTCTGTCCTCCATGTTACAGCATCCGGACAAGAATTTCATCGACCCCATTCCGGTAAGGATTCATAATCAGCCAGCTTACTGCGCTCATGTTGAAGAAGAAGCAGGCGGGAATCCATGGTTCCATGATATCAAGGAGTACTTGGCAAAAGGAGAGTACCCGGAGCATGCAAATCATACTCAAAAATGCACGCTCCGAAGATTGTCCAACTATTTCTTCCAAAGTGGAGGAATTTTGTACTGAAGGACTCCAGACCTAGGGTTATTACGGTGTGTTGACGCCAAGGAAGCTTCCAAACTGCTCGAAGAGATACACTCTGAACTTGCGGACCACACATGAATGGTTTCATTTTAGCTAAGAAGATACTGAGGGCAGGTTATTTTTGGATGACTATGGAAACAGACTGCATCAGGTATGTCCATAAATATCATCAGTGCCAAATACACGCAGATATGATACAGGTGCCACCAAATGAACTCAATGCAACGAGTGCACCTTGGCCTTTTGCCGCTTGGGGAATGGACATCATTGGACCAATCGAGCCCGCCGCTTCAAATAGGCACAAGTTCATTTTAGCGGCCATAGACTACTTCACAAAGTGNAAATGAACTCAATGCAACGAGTGCACCTTGGCCTTTTGCCGCTTGGGGAATGGACGCCATTGGACCAATCGAGCCCGCCGCTTCAAATGGGCACAAGTTCATTTTAGTGGCCATGGACTACTTCACAAAATAGGTCGAAGCTGCATCCTACAAGGTTGTAACCAAGAAAGTCCTCGCAGATTTTATCAGAGATCGTATTGTTTGCCGATTCGGGGTTCCAGAGTGCATCATCACCGACAATGCCGCCAATCTCAATAGTGACCTAATGAAAGCTATGTGCGAGACCTTCAAACTCAAGCACAAGAATTCCACAGCATACAGGCCTCAAATGAATGGAGCCGTGGAGGCCGCAAAAACAAATATCAAGAAAATACTGAGGAAGATGGGAGATAACCACAAGCAATGGCACGAGAAGTTACCATTTTCCTTATTGGGGTAGCGTGCCACAGTCCGCATATCAACCGGGGCAACTACCTATTTGCTAGTCTACGGTACCGAAGCTGTCATTCCTGCCGAGGTTGAAATTCCTTCTTTAAGAATTATACAAGAAGCTGAACTCAGTGATGCAGAATGGATAAGAAGCTGCTATGAACAATTAGCTCTCATTGACGGGAAAAGAATGAATGCAGTGTGTCATGGTCAACTCTATCAGAATAGGATGTCCAGGCTTTCAACAAAAGGATCAAACCTAGACAGTTCGCACTGGGGCAGCTGATGTTGAAGCAGATCTTACCGCATCAGGATGAAGCCAAAGGGAAATTTTCACCCAATTAGCAAGGGCCCTACATGGTTCACAGAGTACTAACAGGTTGAGCACTCATACTCGCAGAAATGGATGGAGAGATTTGGCCAAAGCCTATCAACTCAGATGCAGTCAAAAGATATTATGTTTAGAATGTTCGCATTTCTTCATCTGATGTAATTGGACTACGCTCGACCCGATTCCCGTTTAAGAGGGGATACGTAGGCAGCCTTGTGGGTTTGGTCACAATTCAATAAAATTTTCTTTTTTCCCACAACCAGAAACTGGGGCAGAATTTTGAGGAGGACCCTCAAAATTTCGGAGCAAGTCCAGCCAACGTCATCATATGCATAATAGTCAGAGAATCGCCTAAGTAAACTGGGGCAGAATTTTGAGGAGAACCCTCAAAATTCTAAGGAAGTCGCAATGTCTCTGAAGTGTCACAGTCATTGGTTCATCTAATTTATCCGATATTGCATACTAATGTATTTTAAAGAACTACATTCATCATATGCACGTACAGTTTTGAAAACTTTATTTTTACGAAACAGCCAGATGCTACCCGTGGTAACTCAAGCAGGACTTCGATACAGAGCAAAGAAAAGCAGGCAGGCAGAGGCATGAACAAACCTTCCCACGTAAAAGTCACGATTGTCCTTTGGATGCAGGGACAAGAAATATTCTCAACTTCGGGCACACCTCAGAATCACTGTCTTCAGAACGACAAAGCTGCCAAGCGCAAACACATTTCCTGTTAAGAAATACTCTGCTACTACTTATTATCTATTCATTGCATGAAACTAAGCAATGTCTCCATCTTTCATGAGTCTAAGCCCTGCCTCCTTACTTGCATAAGGCTAAGTATTGCCTTCCCTTGCATGAGACTAAGCATTGTCTCCACCTTTGCATGAGGCTAAGCCCTGCCTCCTTAATTGCATAAGGCTAAGAATTGCCTTCCCCTGCATGAGACTAAGCATTGTCTCCACCTTTGCATGAGGCTAAGCCCTGCCTCCTTAATTGCATAAGGCTAAGAATTGCCTTCCCCTGCATGAGACTAAGCATTGTCTCCACCTTTGCATGAGGTTAAGACATGCCTCCTCAATTGCATAAGGCTAAGCACTGCCTTCCCCTGCATGAGACTAAGCATTGTCTCCAGTCTTGCATGAGGCTAAGCCCTGCCTCCTTAATCGCATAAGGCTAAGCACTGCCTTCCCCTGCATGAGACTAAGCATTGTCTCCATTTTGCATAAGGCTAAGCCATGCCTTCTTAATTGCATAAGGCTAAGCACTGCCTTCCCCTACATGAGAATAAGCATTGTCTCCATTTTGCATGAGGCTAAGCCCTGCCTCCATCTTGCACAAGGCTAAGCATTGCCTTTCCTTGGACGAGACTAAGCATTGTCTCCCATCACGCATGAGGCTAAGCCCTTCCTCCTCAATTGCATGAGACTAATCATCGTCTCCCACTTCGCATGAGGATAAGAATTGCCTCCCTAGTCGCATTAGGCTAAGCTCGGCCTTTCCTTGTATAACCCCAAATGCTATGCTACTTGAAATCTAGCACTATTCTCTACCTCGGGGATAAGCTCTACTCCCGAGCTTACACAAGACTAAGATTTGTCTTGTTTCGCTTCGCATAACCAAACGTCATGTCTTTGCATCTCATGGGCTGAAATACCGCCATTTTGTCTGAAGGTGTCATAGTCCGACGACATCATCCTCATAGCCGGAAGACACCATGCCATAACCTGAGGATCTCTCAATATCGCACATCATTATTCAAAAGCGTCACAGTTCAGAGGCACCATTTTCATGACCCGAGAACATCATTTCATGGCCTGTGAATCCCCTATCACGCAATTCATGGCCCAGGACATCATGGTCTAAGGACACCATCCCATCGTCCAAGGATAGCTTTCATGGTCCAAAGGGAATTTGCATCATGTTTAAATTCTAGCAATAATCTATATATACTTGCATGCATCATGTTTTACGTTTTGCAGGTAATCCATGAAGTAACTGTTCTCCTAACGGGAGCAATCTTCACTCCGGTTTCCGTTCAACGTTCATATCCTGTAATTATTTCAAACGTAAAAAACCATCGTCCGTTACCTATTCCCATCTAATAACCGTTCAAATATCCATAACCATTCCAAGGTACGTCCATTCACAATTCTGATATCATCCTATCCAGAAGAGCTTGTTTGTTCCTATAACAACTTCATCGGCTTATTCCACTGTTGGATCCAGAACTACACACGGCCTGATTCCTGTAAAACCAGGGATATGTAGGAAACTCAGAAACCGAAGTTCGGTCTTTATTATTTCAAATCACCCCATTCGGTCAAAATCGATCATCATTTCTTTACCCGACAACTCTTTCATCATTCCCGGGTAAAGAGAGGCAATTGTTGATACCTAATTTTTCCCTCATATTTTTAAAATATATATTTTCAAAAATAGTATATTTGCATCATCATTTAGTTTATAAACCTATACAAGCATGTTTTTCATACTTTTCCATAATTTTTAAAAGGTTTAAATTAATTTCTTTCTGCATTTTATTGTATAAATATCCAATAATTATCCTTAAAATTATTTTTAAGGATGATTTAATCATCCAAACTTATTGTTTAAACCAACATGTATGTTTTGTAATATTTTACTCCATTGTTTATAATTACATTTGTATTTTTAAGCTAATTGCACATTTTTGCAATTATAGCCTATATTCATGTATAATTACATTATTTTAGTGCACAAATAATTTTTTTTTAATTTATCAAATACTTTTATAAATTGGTTTTTGATAAATATTGGGTATTTAAAAACTAGCCCCAATTTCTAAATAATTTCAGACCAAATAAATGGCCCAGAAACCCCCCCCCCCCCNTTATTTGTGCCAAAATAATTTTTTATATTTTTATAATTCCAAGTTATTATTTTTATTCATTTTAGTGCACAATTAATATTTTTGTTATTTATTAATTACTTTTATAAATTATATTTTAATAAATATTGAGTATTTAAAAACTAGCCCCAATTTCTAAACAATTGCGGACCAAATATGGCCCAAAAACCCCAATACCCTAGCCCAATAACCCCATCCCAAACCAACAACCCCTTAACCCAAAAACCCGGTCGGTACCCGTTAATTGACCCACCCGCTCACTTTTTTTAATCCTGGCCGTTGATCTCTCAAGATCAACGGTCCTTGTTATTTCTCTCCCTTTTAATTACCCTCCCAGAAACCCTAACCCATAATCACATAACCCGCCGCCCTCATATTCTCTCAACCTCCCCTCCCTCTCTGAAGAACCCTAAACCCGCCGCCCTTAAAATCTTCTCCTAATCCCACTGAATATGGGATTTGATTATCACTTCTTGCCATATTCGATCCCTTTTTGGTACTGGTTGTTCTCCTATAGTGCTTGCCTAAACATGGCATCTCTTCAAAATCAAACCAAAATTGGTTCAAACCCCTGATTTTGAGTATTATCTATATTCGTCCTATGCTACTGTGAGTCTGATTATTTGTTTATATTCTATTGATTTTTACTTTCCCTAAAAACTAGGGTTTACAGATCCTTTAAATTGATTTTTTGACTGATTTGCATGTTTATTTACCTTATTTATTGCTTAAATCATTATGTCTCCCTTATTTGATGTTCGATTTTACTACTATATAAACCCCTCCCCAATTCCCTTCTAAAGAGGACTTAAATAGCGAAAATCACTATTGAAAAATTAGGGCTTTACTCTATGTTCATTCTCTTGTTTTTGGCTCTTGGCCGGCTGAAAGCCAAGGTCACCAGATTTCCTACTTTTTCGACCTTTCTTGGGTGTGAGCACTGCCCTGGGTTCTTTGAAACCCTTGGGAACTTGATGCACCTGGGATTCTGGGTCATATTGTTGTTCATTTCTTGTTTGTTGAGCAATAACTGGTTAGTTTCTCAACCATCACAATGTTTATTCCATTATGTTCTAATTAGCATATCTATATTTTCTGAAATTGCATGATTTGATATAGTACCTTGACTCTCTTCATGTATGATTCTTCCTATAGCATGAACTTCTCTAGCATTGTCTCACGCCTAAATCATTGGTTCTAAAAATGTCTTTGTATCTAACTTAGGCAATTTGGACAGTTTGAAGCATGTTTAGCTTAATGTGTTGACAATCTGGGTATTTGTATTGGCTGTGTGATCTAATCCTGTTTCCTGCCTGATTCTGAATTTCTTAGTGATTAATTTATGTTATTAGTATGCCCTAATCTGTTAGAGCCTTCACTCTAGTTGTAATTTGCCCTTATGAATATGTTTGTCACTTAGTATGTTCTCACTCTACTCCATCCTATACCCCTAGCAATTAAGTGGAACCTCTCAGACTAGTTTTGCATATATTATGATTCTGCTTGCCTCATTAGTATAAGTTGTATTGATTAAGCCCTAGTGTTTAGCATAACTTGATCCTTAGATTTGAACTTGTTGATTTAATGATAATTGTTTGTCTTGCTGGCCTAATGTCTCTTTGCTCATTAACTTTGTAATCCAAGAAGTTTAAGACTCCTTGCCTCTTACAAATATAGACTGCCCCAATGTGTTATGTGACAACTTGCAGCATCAACTAGTTTCTTGAATTCATGCACCATCTGTGTTGATATGTCCATTATGTGATCACTTTGTAGTGTTTGACTCCAAAAAATATAAATGCACTTTTCTAGACCTTGTTACTTTACTACTATTTTCATTGGTTGTTTTCCTATTCTGAGTCTCTAATTCTTGGCCGGCTGAAAGCCAAGGCCTCCTAAAACCTCTCTATTAACCTCCCTAGTGTGAGCACTGCTCGGGGTCCACTTTGAGACCCTTGTGAACTCTGACACATTAGGGCCTAAGGTTCTTGGCCACTTTCTTCTTGACTGCTCAATTTTGTCCCTCTCTATGCCTACTAAATAAGCTAATTGGCTTGTGTAAATGACTGTTTTCTGAATCTTTTGATCAACTATGGTTGTTGGGTATCATCTAAATTCTCTTGTGGTTTCTGGGCTGTGTTGAAACTTGTATGGATACAAAACTGAAAGCCTAGCTGGGCTGGGTACACTTTGGGCCTGTCTTAGGCCCACTATAGTTATTTGTATCATTTTTGTTTTTGTAATTTTATTCAGTATTAGGCCTGTAATAATTTTGTAATAACAATTGGGGTATTAGTAAAAATTGGGAAAATGGGTCTATTCTAGTGTTTGCATGAAAAGGGTAGAAATCCTGCCTATAGGATCTGAGTGTTTAATTTGTTCAACATGCTTTGCTTCTATGTGTTTTGTTAGATAACATGCTTATAGAACATGAATAATATCACATGTTCTCATGTTCCACTCTCACGTTATTATCTTCCTAATACACTGCAACACAGTAATTATTCGTTCAAATTGCTTCATGTTAGATATCATGCCTATAGGATTACGTTAAGTAATAAATACCTTCTCTTTATAATATTCACATAGATGTCATTCCTATAGGACTGTAATCGAATTAGCTATTATTACCGCCATTCCCATCAAATTGCTCGCCTAGAAAGCATGCCTATAGGAATGAAAGGATAAATAACTAGTTTCAATTGCCAATTCCTAGAAATCCTGCCTATAGGATCCTACTGCTTGCCTAAAAGCATGTTGACAAAAACAAACGCTGGCAATTTTGAACTACCAAATGTCTCACTGCTTTACTGTGCAAACAATTTAGAAAGCATGTATATAGGATTTGTAATACTCGCGATATGCAAAGCGACACTGCCTGCACGTTTAAAATCCAAAATCACCTAGAAGCCATGACTATAGGATTTAAGACTCTATTAATTCTGAAATTGTCACCCACCTAATTTATTTGCATGCATTTGTTGTCTAAGTGTGAAGGCTAACTTGAGACCTTAATTGCTTTTACATGAAGTCCAACTTATTTTGTATGTCGCCTAGTTTTATCATTTCTGAGCAGCTTAAGCTAAGTGTAGAAACCATCCAAAATAGAGGTCCAAAAGCCTCTTGGGCCATAGGGATGGGACGGGTAGTGCACGCATTGGGCACGGTTTAGAATCAACTAGTGCGCTTTAGGTAAAAACTTGAAGATAGCAATCGAGTAGCAAGAGATGATAGTCTGTGCCTGCTGAATAATACGAGTAACACCCCGCGTCGAGGGAGTTATGAAGTATTATTTATGTTGCACGGGGTGATCCTTTAGGCTAAAAAACTTAGGACCCCCCATTTTGTTTTTAAACCAATTATCTGTGTTTACTCAAGGACTTTCTAATAATGATTTTTTTCAAACTTCTTGTTTTTATCTCTGACTATTTGACTAATTCATATAATTCAATTCCGGTCGGGACCCATAGTTGTAGACCTCGAAGAGTGCCTAACACCTTCTCTTTAAGGTAATTTGAGCCTTTACCCGATCTTTGGTGACGCAAACTGGTTAAACCAGAGTTATTTGCAAATAGGTGCCCTAACGCACCTCAAACCCGTTAGGTGGCGACTCTCACTTTTAACATCTTCTTTTAAAAGAGTTGTCACGTGGCGAAACCCGATTTCGCGAGAAAGAAGGGGTGCGACAGTTGTGATAATCGGGAACTTGAGGTGCGAATTGTGATATATTGTGATATTGATACGCATGCGGAGGTATAAGGTCTTAGTGTTGAAACGCATGCGGTGAGATAAGGGGGCTTGATATGCGTGGCTAGTAAGGAACTACTAGAAGCCGTGCGATGTGATAAGGGTGGCTAAAACACGGGATGCTATTTCGGAAAAAAATGATTTCTTTAAAAATTAAATGGGAAGGCTCCCGCGGTGATATAAGGAAAATGAGATTTTGTGAATTTATTTATGATTTAGGACTACGAGGCGGTACCTCGGGAGTGCCCTGTTGATTTTTGTTTATTTATGTTCTTGTCTTGGGTGAATTTGTTTCATTTAATATGTAAATTTTTGTCTTCTTCCGTGGTATACTAGTTGACTTTATTATTATGTGTTTTGTACTCCTAGTTGTATTATGTTGGCTTTGGCTTTTTAGCACGAGACTCTGAAGAGGTATATTTCTAGTTTTTCTTACTGATTTTCGATGATTTAGTTGATTTAAATAAAATAAATTATTATTATGTTTTAAATTAAATAGTTTTACACCCAAGTCAGTAGTTTATTCGATGCTTTAATTTAAGTGCAATGTTATTTTCTTCACCCAAATAATTTCTAAAATAAATTTATTTCTTTGTTGATTTCTTACTTGATTTAAAAATTATAAACTCACTTTAGTGAAAATAAATTGATCATGTGGATCTTATACATTTATAATATTGGCACGTGAGTTGTACGTACAGTGGTGATAGAAATATGGGCACGAGGTGCCGTGGAAATATGGAAGTGGGCTGAGACCCGTATGTTTATGATTTTGAAATGCGGTGTCACAAGGTAACTTTTATTTGAAAGACTTATGTTCAAAAATATTATTTCAAAGAATTATATTCGGAAGGTATTTATTCGAAAAAATTATATATGAAAGATTTATATTTTATCACGACCCAAAATCCATTAAAGGTCGTGATGGCACCAGACACCGTTGTCAGGCAAGCCAACAATACATACATAGCTTAATTACCCATTGTAATGTTTTTGAAATCAAAATTTCTTCAATGAAATAATAAAGATACAACTCATAGAGGAAATGATAAATATTTTTAGCAACTAAATTTCAAAATAATTCACAATCAATCCTAAAATCCAGTGTCACAAGTGCATGAGCTTTTACTTGGGAATTAAAATAAAATACAGCATATGTCCAAAATATAAATTAGATAAGAAAATATAATATCTCTGAAGGAGACTC
This sequence comes from Nicotiana otophora, assembly GCA_000715115.1. Lineage (NCBI taxonomy): Eukaryota > Viridiplantae > Streptophyta > Magnoliopsida > Solanales > Solanaceae > Nicotiana > Nicotiana otophora. The sequence goes on from AWOL01S0000672.1 coordinate 83,600, forward strand.
TGTTGGCTGCGGATCGTAATACATAATGCAACTCACATATGTCCCCACGATTATTAATCACATCTCTGTGCCCACAAGGTCGCTAGACATATATGTACGTGCACAATAAAATGTGCAGCAAGTGCAGCACGAGTACGAAAATAACGTGTACCCAGTAAGTATCAAGCCTAATCTCGAAGAGGTAGAGACGAGATGGTCGACTTTGATACTCACTATGGGTCACTAATATTAAATAATCATTAAAATAAAAATATTTATATCAATGTGATTCACAGAGTTAACAATAATTTTATTGAACCAGCAGAAGTAATCAAATTCCTTCAATTCCAATATATTTTCAATTTATCAATTAGCCCCATTTATAGGAATAACAATAATTTCCTTAACAAGCAGAGATAATTAATTCTTTAGTTTTTCAATAATTTCCAATTTATCAATCAAATTCCTTCAAATGCAACAATTCTCAATCTATTAATTAAATCCACCAGCTGCAATTAAAATAGCAAGGTATCGTGTAATTATTATTATTAGGCACGATTTCTGTCTAGGTCGTACGGCCCGATCCAGAGTGTCGTGTACACTATCGAGGGACGTGCGGTACGATCCATAGATGCATCTATCTTGCCGAGGCGTTCGGCCCGCTCCACAAGAAAGGAGGACATTTTCTTATATACCTCCAGAAGGAGAGTATATTCATTATAAGATAAATTCGGAAAGATGAACAATTTCTCTTAACAATAATTAATTTAAACAGAAAATTTAAGCATATGAGATTTTCA
>AWOL01S0000676.1:3542-20561 GCA_000715115.1 Nicotiana otophora
AAGGGTTCTTTCCGAGTTTTTGCAAACACTTCCGTCTTATCTTGGTGGGCAGTGCACATGCTCAAGATGTGGTAGCTTTAGCGTTAGCGAGATGCGTAAGACTCGCATTTATGACCATCAAGGAATGGTGACAACAGAATCTATTAACGATCCTCTGGATTTAGCATTACCTAATTCAGGTGAACGGACTGAAATTCCGTCGAATTATACCTGTGACCAGGTCTTAAGAAAGGCTGTGCTAGGTGTCCTTTTATTCTGGGTTTTTGTTGCTTTAATTGCTGGAGTATATGATCCAGAAAGTCGTCCCATTTGACCTCCTTGAGCTATATATTACATTCTTGTACTTGTCATTGCAAATCTATTCTTCTTGAAAATAGAGTATTGGCGACAGTGTTGTGGCAATTACCTGTCAACATATCTAGTAGAGTTGTGTACTGGAATGGGATGTTTTGGTTCTGGTTCAGTGCAATATTCTTATACGTCCCATAGTTCACTTGGTTTAAGCATTGCCAAGTTTGCTGGGATGAGTCATTTGGCTAGATTTTCTATATGTTGAAGTGGAGGGCACGCGTCTTTTACGTAAGCTCACACAATTTATATAGTCTAATCATTTTCCCTCTTAAAAGTAGCACCATAAATCTATGAATAACCTGATTTAGAGAATTTGTTTCCTACCTATAAAAATATATTGATAGGCTATTTTATGAGAAATACACGATATATATTATTGCCAAAGAAATTCAAAGCGGCATTTAAAGTACTAGTCCCGTATCAATAAGAACAAACTTTTTGAAAATAATCTCAATAATACTCAAAAGATGTGATTGAATTATAAAATAAAATAACAAAAAAGGAAATTGATAAATGTTGGTCATGTTTAGAAATTTGAATTTACTCCAATGGTTCTTCGCCTAGTTTGCTTCTATTATTTAATTTTATCAAATAAGCTCCTATCCTTCGTCCTTTAGCTCTATTCTTCTATCTTTTAAGTTCTTGTCATTCCAAATAAAATTTATATAAGATTCACTGTGTTTAAATTCAAACAGAAAATTTCTTGTTCATAGTATTGGTTTCCGGTTTATTGTGTAAATTGCACAACTAAATAATCAGAACTGGTCAAGTTGAAAGAAATTCCTTAAAAATCAAAAGAAATTAACAACAATTAACAATTGTAAATATTGAATACAAGAAACATGTCATATTGAAATACTTATTTTGAGTGGAAGAGATAATCATAAAATGATGAAATAAAATTCAAGGAAGAAACAAAATCTCAAAATAATGAAATTATATTCAATAATGAGAAGAAGAGCTGTCAAGAATTATAAATAACAAAATTCTTATCTTGAAAAGACTATCTAACTTGGGTAAGATGACCTTCCTTATATTCTACAACTACTTTTTTATATACACAAATAGTTATTGAGAGAAAGCTAATAAGGTCTTTCAAGTTACTTAACATATAAAAAATGATGGGGAGTCATTTGTTGAAAGATAGAATGCTTAAAAATCCCTTAAATTAACTTGATACTTTTATTCATTGTAGACATAGATTTTATGTTGTCTTTTTATTTGTTATTATTTAATTACCCCATGATGTTAACGTGACAAAGAGCATGGATACATTCAACTTTAGGTGGGTGAGGAAAGGAAAAAACGAAAAATAACTTTTAAATAAAGTATTTATTTTTCAACTGTTAATTGTTACATAGTGGTTTATGTAATGGTTTATTTGTTACAATTATGTATTTCTTCTTGCTTCATTTTAGTTAACAATGCACATTTACTCCAACTTAATTATATTCAGTAAATATATTGTATCTTTTCTAAAAAAACTTATTGTATTTATTTTTACTTTTTAAAAATATATTTATACACAATATATGTACCGGAGCTTGTATTGCTACGGTAGGCGGCATAGAATGCACTTCAATAGAATTACACATTTTAATTAGATTTGTAATTAATGTCTTGTGAGTTGTAACTATTGAAAATATTTTCTACTATTTGTACAAATAGGTATTATGTTTCATAATGCCCTGAATATTAATATGCGTCTTGCCATTTTCTTGAGCGTGACGACTATAAATATCTATTTTTTGCTCTTTCTACTTCTCCTACATTATATTTGTTTAGGTTAATTAAGTATATATTTGTAGATTTTAGAATTAGATAATTAAATAGTGTGTTAAGAGAGTTAGAGAATGAGTATTGTCTTTTTTATGGATTTTTTCGTTTCTATATATTATTTGAAACCATATTACGAAAAATGTCCAAGTTTTTGTACTCACCCGACCTAAACACATTTTAGTTACAAAATATATATAATCTACCTTAAAATGCTCCCAATCCATTATTAGTGCCTTCAATCAAGGGATTTAGTTATACTTTTTTCCTTTTTTCTCTCCCCTCTCCCCTCTTCTCTACAGATCGAACTTATATTTAGGGATTTCTGTTTGCTAATTGTTTTGGTCTTTTTTTTTATCCTTAAAAAACTGTATTATAATCGACATATTTCAAAATTTTTCTTCTGTTTTCTGTAACAAACTCATCAGATACAAAGCTGAAGCTGAAGCTGAATGTGAAATGACTTTTTACTGGAACCATTAACACTCGAACCTGGGAACGAGAAAATCCCATTGAGATAATGTATAAATTAAAACAGAAATCATCACTAGCATGTGTAATTGAAATAAACAAACTAATTCCTGCTTCTCTACACGTTCCAAATTTATCAGAAGCTTTGGAAGGGGCGAGATCCTCCTCCCTTTTTGGATTGCCAAAACCATGCCACGTCTAAGAGGCAAAACAACATGAATTCGTACTGTTCAATTTCACGAACAATTTTATACTCTACAAAAAAAGTCTTACTTTTGGTGGAATCTATGTAGATGCTTTATCTTGGCCATATTTTTCCGTGACCACATTTTCTACACTTATACAACTACAATATCATATAACTTAAATATAATTTTTATACAAATTTTATACAATATGTCTTTTTTATATTTTGTATCTGGTTTATACATAGTAAAAATAAATTTCATACAACTAATTATATATTATACAACTTATTTACAACTTATCAATAATTTTTATACATTATTTCTACCCAGTTATATACAACTATAATATCATACAACTTAAATATAATTTTTATAAAAATTTTATACAATATGTCTTTGGATATATTTTGTATCTGATTTGTATATATTTTGTCCGTGGTGTGTGATTCTTCCTCTCTAAAATTCCAATCAAAACTTACTCTCTTAATACAATTTTGATACATATCAATAACTTTATATAAAAAAATTATATTAATAACTTAAATACAAATTTTATATAACGATTCATACATTATACAACTATTGTTCAACTTTTATATAACATTCAAATAAATAAAAAATATATAACTACAACAGAATACAATTTACATACAATTATACTACAACTTTACTATAATTTCGTAAGTATATTGTATGTCATGTCTTCTTCTTCTTCTTCTTCTTCTTCGAATTTTAATATGAAATTCAGCCAAAATCAAGTGTAATCTTCACCAAACACCCTCAAAATTGAGATATAAACTCCAAACAATATTGCTCAATTGTTTGCAACAACACCCAATCTAAATAAATAATGGTTTTTAAAAATCCAAATTCGAATTCAAAGCTTTTTAATGGCTGCCAATGGTGGAGAGTCAAACACCTTCAAAATTTATTGATTGACAATTTTAATTTGAACACCAATTGTGCAACATGAAAGAAAATTGCTAAGTTAAAACTGTATAGTAAAACGATTGAAATTCATTGATGAATTCCATTAAAAATATATACAACATGAAAGGATAAAAAACAGAGGACATCAGAGGAAGAAAAATTGGAAAAAGCACAGAGAATGAGAGATTGAGAGACGGAGAGAGAAAACGCAGGAGGGGGAGGGAATAAGGATGAGAAATAATTGATTCCTTATTCAATTCCTAATATAAAGGGATACTCATTTAATTTCTAAAGTGTATATAATTGGTAAATTGTATATGCCTATGTAATTAAATTGAAACTTGAGTAGGGAGGGTAATAAAGTTTCAAATAGTGTATAGGAAGGTAAAAATCCCTCTTTTTTAGGAAAAATTACACAAATGACCCAAATAAGTCTCAACTTACCAACCTCTAGCCATTAGTCATAGACTTACCAAAACTACCCAAGCACATATAAAAATTTAAAAACCAAATAAATAAGGTTCTTTCTCTTAAAGAATCACATGCAAAAATCTCCTTCCATATTTTTAAGCGTGATTAGCAACACTAGATGCAAGATTGAAAGGAAATTTCATGGATGAGGTAGCAAATAAGGTGATGAAATACAAAATAAAATACAATATTCCAAAAATTTAAGCAAAAAAGAAACTTTTTCAATGGATATAGTTGAAATTCATTGAAAACATATAGATAAGTCAATATACAAACTTTGAGGAAGATTGGAGATGATTTGGACTAGTTTTGTATCAAAATTCGTAATTAAATCGAGTTCAAAAATTCTTCTGCAACACATGTATCAAACATGTATCACGCATGTATCTCACACACAAGTATACATGTGATACACAATTGATACAAATATGATACATATGTGATACACAAATGATACACGGTGTGATACACATATCATTTTTTTCATGTTCAGATTTTACTTCGAATTTTCAATTCAAACTACCTCAAAACTTTACCAAATCATCCCAAAACTGAGATTCAAGCTCCTTAAGATGTACCCAATCTATTCTAATAATACCTACTCAAAAAAAAAGCAAACATTTGAGTTTTGTTTTTTGCTACAAATAACTAATTGGCAATACTAGTAATATTTGGCTAATATTAGTAATATTTTATGAATTAGTCAATTTTTGTAATGAGCTACTTATAAATGGACATAGCTGGTAGTTTTTCTCTTTTTTAAGCCAAAATTGGCCCAAACATTGGACCAAAATTGGTGGCCGAGCACCCCAGGACCTGGTCTAGATGCTTTGGCCTGGAAGACTTCAAAACGACGTCGTTTTGATTAGTTTACTAAGATTCAATTTCATCCATTCAATCTCATCTAATCCGACGGCTAGTATTCAATCTCCACCCAGGTATTTAAAGCCTTAAACCCCCAAATTTTGCCCCCGTATTCCCCTTATTTTCTCTTCTTCTCTCCCCCATTCTTCTTCCTCTCTATTCTCTTTCCTCTCTCTGCCAGCTCCACCCGTCGCCGCCCAGATCCGCCGCCGGAAATCGCCCACTGGCGGTGACCGTCGCCCAAACACCATAAAATTTATACCATTCTCTTCCTCTCTTCATCCTCTACACTAATCCTAACCCCAAATCCTCATAACCACTCTCAATCTCTATAAATCTAAGCCTAACAAAAACCCTAGCCGTCGCTCACCACCCCCAAACTCGGAAAATTTTACACCCCCACTCTCCTCTTACTCTCCTCTACTCAATTTCACGACCCAAGATCACTAAGTTTTCCCCCAAAACTCGTCCTCTGCCGGCTAGCGACCACCCAAGGCCACCACTACCTCATTTTTTAGCCCACTCGACCTAAAGACTCATGTTCCCTTCTAGTATGATACTAAAACTTACTTGTTTTTGGGTGTTTGCTAAAAGCCAATTTGTGTATCGGGGTAGGACACCGCCTCTTGTAATCTCACGCGTCTTCTCGTGGCTAGAACAGTATCAAGCACGCTCGTTAAGTATAATTGTCATGTCTTTAATTAATTTCTAGGTTTTTTTATTATTAGTAGGTTAGTTTCTGATTTTTGATTTCTCTGTTTTGGTTATTTGTTGTTAATTAGAGTTTCAAGTTAGGTTTATTTAATTAGTTATATCTATTTAGTTTAGTTATTTTTTAGACTGTTATTGATTAAACGTAATCTTTAGTATATTAGTTAAATCATTTACTTAGTTAATCGATTGTTTAGTTGTTGTACGTCGTCGTCCGATTGTTAACGATGCACGTTCTATTTTGAGCATTAGTTTGTGAATTCAGTTGTTTGTTCTATGTTTAGTTTATACAAATCAATTTATTTTAATCTAGTTAGTTTGAGTTTTAGTTCCATTTGAAGTCTTTGTTTCTGTTTTGTCAATTCTTAGTTGTTTGAGTTTGATTTAGTTCAAAATCAATAGGGTGGTATTGATGTTATTAAATTTGAAGTTTAAATGGGTTTGATCATGACCTAGGGTACTAGTGGCTTACTTTTTACTATTGGGGTAGCTGAAAATGATATTCTTTTCCTTGATTTTGACGTAGCAGATTTTCAGGCTGTCCTTTCACCTTTTGGACGGCCTTTGAACAGTGTTTAGCACACAAAGTCAGTCCCTTTTTAACAGACTTTTGGTGAACTAAAATCTGTCCAAAAGTGGCTTTCTTGGCCAACTTAAGGCCTACCCTTTCCTCACTTTAGACACACTCTATCACACATAGAAAACATCTTTTACTTTAAATGAACACAACAAAACTTGAGAGTAAAAAATAGCATTTGAACACTTAGTAGTAAGATGAAAGTAGTGAGCTTTTGTGAGTGAATTCTCTATGAGCAAGACCCTTTCAAAAGCATAAGAGTGTTGTAGTTGATTGTTGGGATCCTTCTTCTTTAAAAGTTACTAAGTTTAAGGGTCTTTTCTGGGTTGTTTCTCGGGTCAAAAGTTACCAATTTGCTGCTGGTTGTTGCTGTTTTTGGTTGTCATTTGTGTTGGAATTTTATTCATTCTGCTGTATTTTGGTGTTTATACATTTCAGGTAACTCCCTCAATTGATGTTGTAATTCTCGATCCAATGATGAATGAGAATGAGAATGAGAATGAGATGATTCGAGTTTCTATAATCTGTTTCATGCCATGAATATGTTGTGCTCCTTTTGACTATTTGATACATGTATTGAATATATGTGATGTAATAGTTCTAGTTTCATTATTTTCTTGTCTAAGTTATTAGATCTATAAGTTGTGTTAGGTGTTTATGATGTCTGTACCAGAAACTAGCATTTTGATTGTAGAATTTGCATAAAGTTATTAACTTAGAGTAGTTTTATATGCTGAAAAAAAAAATTAAAAGTTAGCAAGGCATCAAATAAGTGAGCCATCATGGTGCTTTAAGAGAGGAACATTGCTTATGTATTTGAGCAAAAAAGGTTACTTTTTAGGCATATCACTGTTTCTTTTTTATAATTTTGTTGTCATGTGATTACATCTGTTATTTGGGGTGTTGGCGTGTTACATGGTGTAGTAATTCAAAACATAGTTTAATGAAAGAATTAATTGAGGTATTAAAATTTAAAAGGGCTCTTGGCCGTAGTTGTTTTTTAGAATTCATGTTTTTTTGAATTGCCATTTCTTATCGACTTTACATGGCCTTAAAGTTAAATCATGAAATTGTTGGCAATTTGCTTGTTTTAGGCATGAACATTAGGATAATAAAGTTACAAGTAAGGTCTAATATCAATAATATTTCTATGTTGTCTTATCACCATTAAATTATAAAGAGGTATTTTCTTTTACAATAAAGATGAATAATTATATTTCCACAATCTAACCTCCAAAGCAATTTAATTAACAAAGAATAGATAATTTCGTCTTAACCAATGTCGGGAAGACTCGCTTCGGAATAAAGACATAAATAAATGGCAAAGTCGTGAGGACACGTCTTGTTTTCAATTCTTTCAAATAAATAAAAGTTTATTATTTAATTAACTTCAAGTAGGCTCCAATTTTGGGTACGATGCACGAACTAAGATCGGGGATACTCATCTTGGTTAGTGTAAGCTGGGGTCGGGGATACTCGTCCTAGTTTGAGATTAATAAAGTCATCAACAATAAAAGCGGACATAGGCAAACATAAGAACCAATAAAACACAGTTTATCCAAAAATAATATAAGCCAAATGTAGTCAATAAAGCGATCGTGCTAGAACCACGGGACTCGGGGAATGCCTTACACCTTCTCCCTGGTCAACAGAATTTCTTACCTGAACTTTGATTTTACAGACCAATAATAATAGAGTCAAACCTTACTTTGACTAGGGATTCAAATAAAAGGTGACTTGGAACACTCAAAAAATCAATTCCAAGTGGCGACTCTGTAAATAAAATATTCTCTACTCAAGTTTGTCACTTTAATTGGAAAAACTCTTTAATCCACAATAATCCATAACATATATTTTTTGGGGGAAGAAAAGGGGTGTGACAGCTCTGGCGACTCTGCTGGGGACTTTAAGAATTCGAGCTTGTACATTGACCTTATTTGGCTTTATTAATTTTTGTATTTACTGTGATTTATTTGGGCCTAATGTGCTACTTGTACACTTTTTACCGCTTTGATATTGTTGAACTGTACATATAAACTGTCTTCTCACGCACCCCATCTGAGTCTTCTGAATATAACCCTGGGAATCGCGAATACGCGCCCTATTTTTTTTTGAGATAAAGCCGATGGGCCTGGGCTCCCGGTGAAGGATTATTAGTCACCCATGTTTAAGAACGGGAAGGGTCCAGTAGTTAAGCCGGAGAAGTATTACTCCCAATACGCTACCCCTTCCCAACTCGAGTTGTCCGCTCATTTTATGGCCAGTCTAAATACACCTCATCCCCTAAGATTTTTAAAACCTAGAAGAACAAGCCACATACCTGGTTATCCCTAGTAGGATCATTTTATTGCCTCATGTGCATTTGACTTAGCGAAACTCGGCACAGGGGCCGGGTCCGTGTAAGACAGGTATCCTTTTTTAGACCATCATGTTCACTTATGTTCTACTTGTTGCATCATGTGAAAGGCTTGCTTGCATTGTTGATTGGCTTTGAAAAATTAGTTGAGCAGAATGAGGTGGTTCATGGTGGTGGTCAATTCGGTTATGGCTTGCCCATGGCCATGCAACTCTTTGTGAAGGTGAATTACATTGGGATCACCTTGTGGAACATTAGCCCCAGATTTTCATGCCGAAGAAGTGTCCGCCATTTCATACAAAATATCACACGTCTCCACATAAGGCGTAGTCATGAAGTTCCCACCGGCAAGTTGATTTACTACTTGATCCCCCGATAGAAAGTTTGTTGAATCATTTTATCTGTCATATCGTTGTCGGGACACTCTTTAACCATTGTTCTATATCTTTCCCATATCTCGTGTAGTAGTTCATTGAACTCTTGCTTGAATTCTAGAATTTCATCCCGAAGTATAGCCATGTGCCCGGGAGAGAAGTACTTAGAAATAAATTTCTCCGCCATTTTATCCCAAGTATGAATGAAATGGTTTGGCAAACAATCCAACCAATCTAAAGCTTTCCCCCGTAGAGAGAAGGTAAAATCCTTAGCCTCAAAGCATCCTCGGAGACATTTTTTTGTTTACTCCCCCAACACGTATCCACGAACTCCTTCAAATGTTTGTATGCATTTTGACCCGGAGCACCGGTGAAGAACCCCTGTTGCTCGAGCAATGTGAGCATCACATTGGTTATTTGAAAGTTGCCCGCCCTAATATGAGGAGGGACTATTGCACTTACATATCCTTCATTTGGCAACACCCGGTGTGGAGTCGCTCGTGGTGGAGGTGGGGGTGGAGCGGGTACATTGTCATGAGGCGCTCGGCCTCGTCTATTGGCTTAAGATTCAAGAGGAACCTCATCCATTTGATCATACTCCACGTCCACATCCCCCAAAGCAATGCTTCCGAGCTCATTGTTTGCCATGGTTGCACCTACAATTTCCCAACACGTTAGTAACATGGAAGGCAAAGAAGTTATTCCAAAAATACACTCAAATATATAGCTAACACCGTTTTTAACTCTCCGGCAACGGTGCCAAAAAATGGACCTATCGCGCACAATGCACACCTCAATACAAGGTATGAATCGGTCGATTGTAATTATAGTAACCCAACAAAGAGTCGGGATCGAATCCACAGAGAGTTAGATGGGAGTTAGGAGTATATAATCTTGTGCGTCAATTTGAACTATCTTAATTTGTACTTCCATAAATTGGTGTTGTTTCTATTTCTATTTTAAAATTAAAGATTGTAAAGTAAAGGAATAAGACTAGGATAATTATTTTTGTTATTTTTCAAGTTTGTAAAAAGGTCTAGGGCTATGACCATCGCCTAGGTGTTATAAACTTTAATACTTATTTTGTTGATCGTTTTGTTGATCGGGGTGTATGAACTCTCAATTACCCACTCAATATCTCTCGGTCAAGAAGTTGTTTTGCCTAATTTGGCTTTCTCAAGTCCAAATGGGTATCTCACAAATGATTGATAAGAGTTCAAGTTGAGTTATTACTATCTCTACGTTGAACCCTTTAATTGGGTTAATCAATCTCTCGATTGACCTAATTTCTTGTTAGCCACATTTTCCTAGACTAAGTCTCTCTTTCTCAAGTAGAGACTAAGTCAATTAGGCATGAACTAATATTTGCAACCATTAATTCCACAAATTAAAGCATGAACAAGGCTAAATAATAAACACCAAATTATAAACAAGCACTAAATTAGATACCCATAAGGTTTACACACTAGGTTTGAGTCACAACCCTAGTAAAAATCTAGCCACTCATGCTTAAAATTGAAGAAATAGAAGAAGAAATACTAATTAAATTCATATTGTAAAGTTAAAATAATAAAATCTATAGTAAAATACTCCAAAATATAGAAAACTTCCAAAAGAGGCAAAGAAAAATGGCTACAGGACTTGCTGATGTCAAAAGTTAACCTAATTTTGTGAAACTTTGTCGATTTATAAAAGGCTGAAAATTTCGGACAAAAATACCCTTTGGGAGGTTCTGCGGCCGCACAATTCCATGTGCGGTCCGCACAATTCTTCATCTTGCAGGAGCTGGGATTTTGCGGCCGCACAATTCTCAATTGCGGTCGCGAGGCAATGTTTCTGTGGTCCGCATCTTTACTTCTGCGACCGCAAGGCACTTCTTATGCGGCCGCACAATTCTTGTGCGGTCCACAATTTTGAGGGACTTGGACTTTGGAAATTTGCACCTCCTCTGAAGTTGATCTCCAGCTTGTCATTTGTGGCTGCACAATTCCTGTGCGGTCCACAGTTTTCTAGAAAGCCTGTTGGGATTTTCTTCAATGTTTGCGGCCGCATATGAAATTATGCGGTCTGCACTTTGTGAGCTTCTATGCCTTTTATTGTCTTGTGTTTAGATTACTCCTTTTTGAGTCGGATTTCATCTCGGGAGTCCAACTTCCAACATTTCTGTAATTTTGTACATTTTATCAGTTTCGGGAACACCATTCAATGCTTTTAGACTAAAATAAAAGCTAAAAGGTACTAATAAGTAGTCAAAGTCCCCACTTATCAATTCCCCCAAACTTAAGTTTTAGCTTGTGTAGACATGTAAAAAACATTGAATTTAGTCCATACAAAATTTGGATTAAATTCTAAACTACTTTGGATCGAATAATTAATTTGGACTTTACAATTAAATAAGTCCATTTTAATATTTTTAAGCCCAAGGTCCATTTCATCTTAAGACCCACACTCATGCCATGTGTCAAGTGACATGGCATATCCAGTCAAACTCCAGGCCAATAAGATGATGGCATGTGTCAAAATGATATGGCAATCCAAGTAAAAAAAAAAAGCAAGAACCAACCACAGGTCGCCAAGTGGCTAAAATGACATGGGCCAATCAGAATCAAGCAAGACAGTTCATTTGTAGCTGGACTGTCCATCCTCTACAACTATAAATAGAGGGGTTACATAACTCTCAGAAGGGACATCCAGAGTTGGAGAAGAATATTCCGCAATTGGTAAAGGTATCCACAAACAGAGAGATCAATCATCAAGTGCATAGTTCTTCAACAAAGGAGTGATCAACAGAGTTCTTCCCGGAGATCGACCCGTAACAGCAAAGTGATGCTCGATGTTCTTTGTGATTAAATATATCACTAGGAGGTCTGCATCGTCCTACATTCGAGAAAGACATTTTTTAAGCCCTCGAATCACGGAGATCATTAGAGAGGAGAATCAAGGGATACATAGAATTGTACTCACAAATATTTATCAATAAAATCTCTTTTTCTTCATATCATTTTTGTTGCAGTTTATTTTTCGGACTACGAAAATTTATTGCGAATAAATTTTGGCACGCCCAGTGGGACCCTTTTCTGCCCTTCATCTCTCCTTCTTGCAAATTAAAAACTACAAACTTCAGATCTACTACTACAATAGCCTTCCGCAAGTGTGATGTTTCATTCAAAGATACTACTGCTGCCGCATCCGCTGAGCTCAGTCATGTTAGCCCAATCCCTCGAAGCAAGTTCAATGCTAGTGGCTTAGATGGATCAGAATACTTTGCCTCCTTGGAGATGGCAAAGAAGATCAGATCTCATATGACGCCCGCAACCGCAATCTCTGGGGGCAATACCCCATTCTCGTTATTTGACGAACTTTCTCAAACAGCCCCAAACCTTGGTGGATTTGAGGATTTAGTAGATTCTCCAGTTTCAACGAAAGTCAATGCCTTGATGACTGACGAAACTAACGTGGATGAAAAGTTTGCCATGATGGAACAAACTGTAGAAGTCTTGAAGAAATTTGTTGAAGATAAAGACCTTCAAATCGCTCAACTCATGAACACACTTGAGGCCTATGCACCTGGAGAGTCAAGCCACGTCCCTCCTCGTTCCCCTATCTTCACCTCGCAAAAAACGGTTGTTGAGGAATCCCTGGCCAAGTTCAGCATTCAGAGGGTACAACAATCCACTTCGATTTCGGCATTATTTGTCCAACAATTGCAAGACATGATAACAAACACCATAAGAACTCAATATGGCAGACCATCACAAAGTTAATTATACTACTCTAAGCCTTATAATAAGAGGATTGATTGTCTAACTATGCCAACCAATTATCAACCACCAAAGCTGCACCAATTTGATGGCAAAGGAAACCCAAGGCAACATATTGCCCACTTTGTCGAGACTTGTAGCAATGCTGGAATGCATGGTGACCTTTTGGTAAAGCAGTTTGTTCGTTCACTAAAACGGAATGTATTTGACTGGTATATTGACTTGGAGCCTGAGTCCATTGATAGTTGGGAGCAACTTGAGAAGGAATTCCTCAATCATTTTTATAGTACCCAAAGAACTGTAAGTATGATAGAGTTGACATGCACCAAGCAAAGGAAGGACGAGCCTGTGGTGGATTACATTAATTGTTGGAGGGCATTAAGTTTGGACTGCAAGGATCGCCTTTTAAAAATATCTGTTGTGGAGATGTGCATTCAGGGAATGCACTGGGGCCTTTTGTACATCCTACAAGGGATTAAACCGCGAAATTCTGAAGAACTTGCAATGCGTGCTCACGAAATGGAGTTAAGAATCCCAAGCCATGGAAAGGCATCTCCATTCGCTGATGAGAAGGAGTACAAGAAAAATGTTACATCAAAGAACCAAACCAAAGAATCTATGGCGGTGAAAGCAACTTCTGTGAAAGTCATGACTAGGCAAAAGGTCAAGGAAGATAAGACCCCGAGTCAATATCCCAAAGAAGAGAAATGTCGTCCAACCTTGATTCAGACGTACCCACGATCCTTGATGAATTGCTCGCCAAGAAATTCATTGATCTCCCTGAATCAAAAAGGCCTGAAGAAATTGGTAAAGTTGGCGATCCGAAATACTGCAAGTTTCATCGCGTCATTAGCCACCTTACCGAGAAATGCTTCGTCCTAAAGGAGAAAATCATGGCTCTTGTAAGTGAAGGAAAAATCATCATAGACATGGATGAAACAGCAGAAGCAAATCATGCAACTATCGCGCTCAAGGAAAAGAAGTGTTCAAGGTTGCAGAACGTGTCAAGCACTGCCTTCTTACAATTTGGAAGTTTCGAGCCCGTTGAAGTTGATCTTCCAAGGAAAAATCTTGAAGGTTCACTAGAGCTAGACAATTACTCCAAAGACAAAGACGATGAGGGTTGGATTCTAGTCACTCACAAGAAGCGAAAACATCAGGCAACTTTGAGGCTACGAATTCCTAAGCCAAGAGCGATGATGAGCAATGCGGATAGGCTACAACCACCGAGAAATATCAAATCTTCTACTAGCAAGAAGATTAACAATGCTTTATCACCAACGTTCCGAAAGCCTATCACATTGCATGAATTCTTTCCTTGAAAATTCCTTCATGGAGGTCACATTGGTGCAAATCATGTAGTTTCTAGTACTGACAAAACAAAGGAAAGCAACGATGAGCTCGCTCCAATGAAAACACAAAAACATCATGATAACGGAAAAGTTGTCACATGTTGTGCAATAATTTTCTTCACATATGATGACTTGCTGCTGGGGTCTAGGCCACATAACAGACCTTTGTTCGTTGTAGGGGCTATTAGGGAACAATATCTCAATCGCATACTTGTTGACGATGGTTTGGCTGTCAACATCATACCGAAGATAGTGCTAAAAAAGCTTGGGATCTCTATCGATGAGCTATCCAAAAGTAACCTAACAATCCAAGAATTCAACTAAGGAGGACAACGAGCCATAAGTATGATCCGCGTAGGACTATCCATTGGTGATATGAAGTCAAACACCTTGATTCACATCATAGATGCTAAAACATCATACAACCTAATGCTCGGACGTCCTTGGATTCATGAGAATAGAGTGGTATCATCTATTTTGCATCAATGTCTGAAGTATATAAGGGATGGAGAGATAGTCAAAATTGACGCAGACAATAATCCTTTCACTAAGACAGAGTCATACTTTGCAGATGTAAAATTCTACCTAGATTCATGTGAACCGAGTGTGGAGAAACCATCATCAGTCGACGAAGCTGATGTCAAGTCAGAAGAAGAAAATGAGGCTCAATGGACTACCACCAAGCTGCCTAAGAAGAGAACCGAAGAAGTCTCCATTAAGCTATCGTCATCTGAAGGTGACATACAGACAAATACGGATAAAGAGCATCTAGTTTTTCGCTATGTCCCATGTGAGCGTCGAAAGAAAGGGAAACCTTTGCTACAGGAATGTACTCCAAAGAAGCAAATGAGTCATAAAGATATCCAACATTTGAAGGAGCAAACGACCGTCCCAGTTGCACAAATCCCATATGTGACTTGTGAGTCTACTAAAGGCAATTTCCAAGCTGATAAAATAAAAGGGCACTATGATCCTAAGGCCTTCATACTGCTTGAAAAGTCTGGTTATGACTTCTCCAATTCATCAAGACTAGGAGAACTCAAAGACGAAGTCACTAGTGAAAAGATACATGGGCTCAATGAGTCCCAGATGAAGTTGAGAAAGCAAGGTCACTATGTCGCCACTCCAAAGATTGGGTTGGGATTCAGTTTGGCAGAGCCTCTTCAAATTTCATCTAAGAGAAGCAAAGAGATAGCTTCATCACAACACACCTCGGTAGAGGAGATGAAGGAAGTTAAGGTCAAGAAAATAAAATAATGGGCTTCAGTGTTTGATCGCTTTGGAGGCTCAACCCCTCCGGTCTTGGTGTTTGAAAGGCTAAGTCACAAAGGTGAACGTGTATCTTCCAAACATCTAAAAAACGTTTCCACTACCTCAAAGACCTCCGTCTTTTGTCGCTTAGGAACCACAAGAAAGTCACCATCTAGAAACATACTATCAAAACATAAGGAGCAAGTCCATGAGGAGCGGGATCATTTTGAAGTTGTTGCTGACAAAGAAATCTGTAGTGCTTTCCCATCACGTATGAAGATGAAGTCTATTTTGTCAATATCCACGTATGGTCTACTGAAGGTGCAAAGAAGAACCATTGTTTACACTTGCCAGCCTCGTAAAGAAGCAGAGAAAGAAAAAGAGAAAGAAGCCAGGCCGACCATCCAAGGAAGTCGAAGAGAAAAGTCAGACTTTGTGGAAACATCCTATCACATAATTGTGGAAGATATCTCATACCTTGACGTTGATGATGAAGTCCAGAGGCTCCCCCTCAACTAGAAGATGGCGGTCAATCAACTGTGGATGAGCTTAAGAACTCAATTTAGGCACTCCGGAGGATCCACGCCCCACCTTCATTGGTGCGCTTCTTACGCCTCAGGAGGAGGAGGAATACTCCAAGTTATTGACCGAGTACAAAGATGTCTTCGCTTGGTCGTATAAAGAAATCCCTGGTCTTAGCCCTAAGGTAGTCGCTCATCATTTAGGGATCAAAAGTGGAGCACACTTGGTGAAGCAGTCACAACGCATATTTCGACCCGAGCTAGTACCACAAATTGAAGCCAAAGTCAATAAGCTCATCGAGGCAAGATTTATTTGAGAGGTGAAGTACCCCTCATGGATATCGAATATTGCACCTGTCAAGAAGAAGAATGGTCAAATACATGTTTGTGTTGACTTTCGAGACCTAAACAAGGCATATCCGAAAGATGACTTTCCGCTACCAATTATTGAACTCATGGTTGATGCTACAACCGGGCATGAAGCTATGTCATTCAGGGATGGGTCCTCCGGATATAATCAAATCAGAATGTCTCCAAAAGATGACGAGCGAACTGCTTTTCGAACTCCAAAAGGGATATACTGCTACAAAGTGATGCCCTTCGGTCTGAAGAATGTTGGTGCCACCTACCAACGTGCGGTGCAAAACATCTTTGATGACATGCTTCATCAGAGGGTTGAATGCTATGTTGATGACTTAGTGGTGAAGACGATGAGTAGGCGTTACCACCTTGAAGACCTTCAAATTGTTTTTGAAAGGTTAAGAAAAATCGACCTAAAGATGAATCCATTCAAGTGTGCATTTGGAGTTACCTCAGGAAAGTTTCTTGGCTTCATTGTGCTTCATCGTGGAATTGAAGTTGATCCAGCAAAGATTGACGCCATTCAGAATATGCCCGAGCCAAAGAACTTGAGGGAGCTTCGAAGTCTACAGGGAAACTTAGCATTCATCCGGAGGTTCATCTCTAATCTAGATGGACGATGTCAACCTTTCAATCATCTATTGAGGAAGGATATCCCTTTTCATTGGGATCAGTCATGTCAAAATGCTTTTGAAAGTATCAAAA
>AWOL01S0000676.1:21107-33620 GCA_000715115.1 Nicotiana otophora
GAACTCCAAAAGGGATATACTGCTACAAAGTGATGCCCTTCGGTCTGAAGAATGTTGGTGCCACCTACCAACGTGCGGTGCAAAACATCTTTGATGACATGCTTCATCAGAGGGTTGAATGCTATGTTGATGACTTAGTGGTGAAGACGATGAGTAGGCGTTACCACCTTGAAGACCTTCAAATTGTTTTTGAAAGGTTAAGAAAAATCGACCTAAAGATGAATCCATTCAAGTGTGCATTTGGAGTTACCTCAGGAAAGTTTCTTGGCTTCATTGTGCTTCATCGTGGAATTGAAGTTGATCCAGCAAAGATTGACGCCATTCAGAATATGCCCGAGCCAAAGAACTTGAGGGAGCTTCGAAGTCTACAGGGAAACTTAGCATTCATCCGGAGGTTCATCTCTAATCTAGATGGACGATGTCAACCTTTCAATCATCTATTGAGGAAGGATATCCCTTTTCATTGGGATCAGTCATGTCAAAATGCTTTTGAAAGCATCAAAAGATACTTGCTGAATCCACCTGTGTTAGGGAAACCAATGCTTGGGAAGCCATTGATACTCTACATTACGGCACAAGAACGCTCACTTGGGGCACTACTTGCTCAAGAGAATGATGAAGGAAAGGAACAAGCCTTGTACTACCTCAGTCAAACTCTGATAGGAGCTGAGTTGAACTACACGCCTGTTGAGACAATATGCTTACCGTTACTTTATGCAATAAAGAAACGAAGGCATTATTTTGAAGCATACACTATCAAACTCATCTCTCGAGCAGATCCTGTAAAGTTTGTGATGACTCGACCTGTTCTTTATGGATGCCTAGCAAGATGGTCCATATTCTTTAACCAATATGAGATCACATACACACCTCAAAAGGTTGTGAAAGGACAAGCACTCGCCGATTTTCTAGCTGATCACCCTCTTCCGGCGAAATGGGAGCTTTCTGATGAGTTTCCAGATGAAAACGTTTTGTTCATTGAAGAATTGCCACCATGGACAATGTTCTTTGATGGATCTGCACGTCAGAAAGGTGCGGGGGCAGGTGTTGTGTTGGTCTCTCCAGATAGACAAATCTTGCCATTCTTCTTTGTTTAAGGTGAAACATGCTCCAACAATGCTGCAGAGTACCAAGCTTTGATCATCGGTCTTGAAATGGCATTAGACATGAAGATTCTATAGTTGGAGATATACGGCGACTCTAAGTTGATTATCAACCAACTTTTAGGGATTTACGATGTAAAGAAGGAAGATCTTTTGCCATACCACCAATATGCTTTTTGTTTACTCGAAAGATTTGACCAAGTGTTCTTAAACCACGTCCCAAGAGAAGAAAATCGCATGGCTGATGCTTTGGCTAACTTGGCCATGATGATGGCACTTGGACAGAATGAGTCAACAAAGGTATATGTGTCATCGATGGGTCATTCCTAGACTTCCTGATCTTCAAATAAACGAAAGTCATCATACGTCCATTGGGGTTTGAAGAAGAGGATTGGAGGCAACCATTGATAAAGTACCTTGAACATAGAAAGTTACCCGAGGATCCGCGACAAAGAAAAGACATCAAGCGAAGGGCACCAAGATTCATCTTCTACAAGGGGACATTATTTTGCTGCTCTTTTGAAGGACTATTATTGCGATGTCTTGACAAAGAAGAAGCCCACCAAGCGATGGAGGAAGCACATTCTGGCTCATGTGGAGCACACCAATCTGGTCCTAAGCTCTATTTTTGCATCAAGAGGATGGGCTACTACTGGCCGACAATAGTGAAGGATTGCATGGAACATGCCAAAAGATGTCAAGTGTGTCAATTCCACGCCAACTATATATACACCAAGCTCCATAGCCTCTTCATCCGACTGTAGCTTCATGGATAGATGTACATATTGGCTGTCTTAGACTACTTCCAAAGTCATCAAAAGGATAGATGTACATATTGGCTGCCACAGACTACTTCTCTAGATGGGCTGAAGTTGTTCCACTCAAGGAAGTAAAACAGGAAATTGTTGCCGATTTTATCAAGTCAAACATAATTTTTAGGTACGGCATACCAAGATACATAATCACGGATAATGGAACGCCATTTGACAACAAGCTCGTGAGGAGTCTATGCAAGAAATTTGGTTTCAAGCAACATAAGTCTTCAATGTATAATGCACCCGCCAATGGCCTTGCTGAAGCTTTTAACAAGACGTTTGGTAACCTTTTGAAGAAAGTTGTTGCAAAGAATAAGAGAGACTGGCATGAGAAAATTGGTGAAGCTTTGTGGGCATACCGGATAACCTTCAGAACTGCTACACAAGCAACTCCTTACTCTTTGGTGTATGGTGTAGAAGCAGTCCTTCCGTTGGAGCGACAAATTTCATCATTGTGGATCGCAATCCAAGAAGGACTCACGTCCAAAGAGAATGCTCAACTTCACCTAGCAGAGCTAGAGGCATTGGATGAGAAAAGATTGGAAGCGCAACAAAAATTGGAGTGCTATCAAGCTCGACTAGTTAGAGCCTTCAACAAGAAAGTGCGGCCACGATCATTCCAAGTGGGAGACTTGGTCCTAGCTGTTCGATGACCCATAATCCTCAACAGATGCATAGGGGACAAGTTTACCTCAAAATTGGATGGGCCATATGTTGTGAAGGAAGTCTATTCAAGTGGCGCATACAAAATTGTTGATAAGGATGGTCTCAGAGTTGGTCCAATCAATAGCAAATTTCTAAAGCATTACTTCCCATGAAAGTCAGCTACGCTCCTCGACATACGAACCTAAACTGCAAGTCATGATGCTCCTTGATGCATGAGCCTAAACTACATGTTGCTACACTCCTGGGCCGCATGAGTCTAAACTCTGTACGACCAAAAAGAAAACGTCTGCTAGCTTGAAAACCTCACGAGAGGCAGCCTAGGCAAAAAATTAGGACATAAAAAAAATCAAAAAACAAAACTCATCCCTCTGAACTACGTTATGACTTGATCCTCTTCACTGAGGTATGTAGGCAGTTTAGAGTCTCATTCTAAGTTCAATCGCATGAGTTTAAAAAAGGTTTGGCTTATAGGATCATCACATTAACTCTTTCAAGTAGAGAGGCATATATAAATATGAAAAAGAAGACGATTTGCGTTGAAGTGTAAAAGATGTTTTATAGCTTCAATAGTACATAAGTTGATACATCCAAAAATGTAGAGACGAAAGGAACTAGACATTTTTCTATACAAAAGCCTAAATCATGAAGATGGTCGTAAACTAGGCTTTGTTGCTGACGCGTCTTAAATGCTTTTTCAAGTCCGTATGATGTCTCCACATTAAATGCCATTCTCGATTGTTGGCTGAAGGTCCCATATATGAGAAGTCGTCTCTCTTGAAGAACCTTTAATCACCATGGGAGCCGTCATTGATGAACTTCAAGACTATCAATAAATCAGTGCAAAAGTTAGTGAAGGGGTGACTCTGCATCTTGTATGACACCTCAGTCTGATATCTAGGCCCTTTGAGCTTCTTTACGAGTCTTAAAAAAAACAAATAAATAAATAAATAAAGAAATACGATTTGTGAATCTTGATAGCTAAATTTCATACACGCAATACTGTAGAGTCAATTTCAAGAAGAAGAAAAAAAATATCCGTAGGACGACTCAGAGAGCATAGAGCTGCAAAGCAAGCTCAACGAACGACGGGATCAACTTTGAAAAACTACTGCGGTCCATCTGGAAGATGTTCTGCCCCTAACATTTTATATGTTGTAGATTTTGGATGTCTAATTTCCAACAACGCAAACCGTTTGTGATTCAGAGGCTCCTAGCTCAAGATACGATTTTGTTTTTGCCGGAACTACACGAATCTAAACGTTTACTGCAGCTAGTTTGCATTTTGAGAATTTTCTGTTTCCATTCCAAAATGAGTTCTGTCATGAAATTTATACGTGATGACTCTCTATGAGTTTGATTTCTAACAGTGCAAACAGATCACAATTTGGAGATTCCTATCTCGAGATATGAATTTTTCCACTGGAGCGCGCAAAGTTGAGAAGCAGCAAGGTGGACGTCTAGATCAATTTCAAAAATTTGCTGCGGCTAATCTACTAGGAATCCTTCCATGATATTTTGAAAAATTCCTTTTCTCTTGGTCTTCTTTCCAGTTGCATACACGGTTAGTGATTTGGACGTATCTAGCTTGAGATATGTGAATTCTAATGACAACATACATTGCTGTAAAGTCGAAATGTCAGACATGTATTTCAGTTTCAAAAGTCGACTCCGGCTAATCCTCAAGGAATTTATCCGTGAATCTTTTTTATAGGATGCAACCTTTCAAGTTATGATTCTTTGAAAGTAAGCAGCTCTAGATTTCATTGATCCTACGTCAAGCAATGAATAGTTTTGCAAAGGTGCGCCAAGTAATCACCCACCAAGGATGGAATACGGTCGCTCCAGCTCCAAACCTTTTTTTCTTGCCGAGCCGCAAGGCTGAGATGCACCATGTTCTCACTCACAGGCTGCAAAGTAAGGATATGTCTCGTCGATCAAGCTCGTTTAGGACTACTCTAAATGTCTCTCGTCAAGCCGCAAGAAGGTACGTACTAAGTTGCCGATGTTCTCTCTTGAAAACCTACAAAAATAAGAAAAGATTTTGGATCCCTCAGTGCCAACAACATGACGTTTTTGCGGATACGGTGCGAGTAGACCTTCCAAATCAACATGGGGAATATTGTGACATACAGTTTAATTTATCATGATGAATAGCAGTGTCGTACGCCTAATCATCTCCAATTTGGATGTTGAATGGAAATCTACAATGGTAGAAGATGAACAACTTTACATCACAAAATCGAGCATCTTCCACTAGAGCGAGCGAGCACAGCTTGTGAAGGCATCTAAAGCCTTTGCCGTCACGTCCTCGTAAGCCTGCAAAACAAAAAGAGGAAGAGAGATGCGAGATCCTACGATGCTTAGTGCACGAAGCTTTTTGGTGATCTAGTTGATATCTATTGAGTTTAGGGGCTGCTCTAGCGTCATACATCCCTGTTGCGGCATGACTCTTCTCTGTAATCATTGGGGTAGCGGCACGACTCCTCTGTGTAACCAATGCAATTAAGGATGGCTAATCCATACCTGAGTAGCCTGCTATTGTTTTGTAGTAGAAATCTACAAAAAAAAACATAGTAGTACGTTGCAAAAATTAAGGCGAGAACAAGAAATAAAAAGAAGCAAAGAAAGACCATATATTATGCAAAACAAAAAACAGATACTTGGCTAGAGATTTCGAAGACTGCGATCTTCTTCCCCTAGCTCGTGGTGACTCTGTTCTTCTCATGTATTTTGAGGGCCCAATTCTTGTCTATTTATAGATGCTTAAGGGCAGCGTTCCCAGTCTAATTAGAAGTACATGAGCTGTAGGTTTCTCAAAGTGACCATTCTTTACTAGTATAACTGGCCAAAACACACTGCTGCTAGCCATTTTTCATTAATAAGCATTAGCTGTTCTAATAGGGGCTTGGCCCACTCAGTGTCTGGAATCTCCGATTCCACAATGATTCGAAGAGAGGAAATTTCGATTTCAGCTGGTATTACAGCTTCAGTTCCATACACCAACAGATAAGGAGTTGCACCCACTGATGTGCGAGCAGTCGTGCGGTATCCCAAGAGAGCAAAAGGTAGCTTTTTATGCCATTGTCTGGACCCTTAGATCATCTTCCTAAGAATCTTCTTGATGTTCTTGTTAGTCGCTTCAACGGCTCCATTGGCTTTAGGCCGGTAAGGGGTAGAATGGCGATGCACAATTTTAAATTGCTCGCATACCTCCTTCATCCGATGACTATTTAGATTGGCTGCATTGTCAGTGATAATGGTCTTTGGTATACCAAAGCGAAAGATGATTTTGGAATGAACAAAGTCTACCACTGCTTTCTTGGTGACTACTTTGAAAGTTACGGCCTCCACCCACTTGGTGAAGTAATCAATCGCAACCAAAATGAATTTATGCCCATTTGAAGCCTTTGGCTCGATTGGCCCAATAACATCTATTCCCCAAGCAACGAAAGGCCAAGGAGAGGACATGGGATGAAACTCCGAAGGAGGCGAGTGAATCAAGTCACCATGAATCTGGCATTGGTGACACTTGCAAACACAACGGAAGCAATCTCGCTCCATAGTAATCCAATAATTCCCTGCCCGCAGAATCTTTTTTGCCAAAATATATCCATTCATGTGAGGTCCACATACCCCCGAATGCACTTCACTCATGATTCGCTCAGCTTCTGTGGCATCTATGCATCTCAATAAGTTCAAATCTGGGGTCCTTTTGTACAAAATCTCCCCATTCAGGAAGAAACCGCTGACGAACCGCCTTATAGTTCTTTTTTGATCTCCCTTGGCATGCTCTAGGTATTCCCTTATTTTTAGGAATCGTTTTATGTCATGATACCATGGTTCACCGTCTGGTTCTATCTCAATAGTATTGCAGTAACTGTGTTGATTTCAAACTTGGATTTCCAATGGATCAATATGAGTGTTGCCTGGATAAGGGAGCATCGAGGCTAAGGTAGCCAAGGCATCAGCTAGCTCGTTGTGAAACCTGGGAATGTACCTGAACTCGATGGACTTGAATCTTTTACTTAGGTCTTGCACATAATGTCTGTACGGAATAAGCTTGATGTCTCGAGTCTCCCATCACCTTGGGCTTGCCGGATAAGCAAGTCAGAATCTCCCATAACTAATAGTTCATGCACATCTAGATCGCGGGCCATTTTTAGACCCATTATACAAGCCTCGTATTCCGCCGTATTATTGGTACAGAAGAACCGAAGTCGGGCCATTATAGGGTAATGTTGTCCAATATGTGAGATAAGGATTGCTCATATCCCAACTCCTTTGATATTGACAGCCCCATCAAAATACATTTTCCATACATGGCTGTCGTCCGGAACTACTTCCTCTATTGAGTTGACCTCTTCATCTAGGAAGTATGTGCTCAGTGGCTTATAATCATCATTATTTGGATTCTCTGCCAAATGATCTGCCAAAGCCTGTGCTTTTATTGCGGTGCGAGTGACATAAACGATATCGAACTTTGTGAGCAAAATCTGCCATTTTGCGAGCCTGCCAGTGGGCATTGGCTTTTGAAAGATGTACTTCAAAGGATCCATTTTGGATATGAGTTAAGTAGTGTAGGCCAAGATATAATGCCTCAGCTTTTGAGCGACCCAAGTCAAGGCACAACATGTCCTTTCTAAAAGGGTATACTTAACCTCGTAATTGGTGAATTTCTTGCTCAAATACTAGATTGCCTACTCCTTTTTGCATGTCACATCATGTTGCCCCAGAACGCATCTAAAGGAATTATCTATCACCGATAGATATAAAAACAAAGGCCTACCAGGTTCTGGTAGGACCAGTACAAAGGGTTTTGACAGATAATCTTTGATCCTGTCAAAAGTTTTTTGGCAACTATCCGTCCACTTGATAGCAGCATCCTTTTTCAGCAACTTAAAGATGGGCTCGCACGTGGTTGTGAACTGAGCAATGAATCTACTGATGTAGTTCAATCTCCCGAGCAAACTCATGACTTAAGTTTTGTTCTTTGGGGGTAGCAGATCTCGAATGGACTTTATCTTAGAGGGATCCAATTCGATGCCTCTCCGGCTGACTATAAAACCGAGGAGCTTCCCAGACGAAACCCCAAATTCACACTTGGCTAGATTGAGCTTAAGGTCATACCTTCGCAACCGTTCGAAGAACTTTTTCAAATCGCGCGCATGATCAGCCTGTGTCTTTGACTTTATGATGACACCATCGACATATACTTCAATCTCTTTGTGCATCATATCGTAAACAATAGTGGTCATGGCCCTCATGTAAGTTTCCCCTGCATTCTTCAAACCGAATGGCATGACCCTGTAACAATAGATACCCCATGGAGTGGTGAAAGCAACCTTTTCTGCATCATCCTCATCCATTAGAATTTGGTGGTATCCGGCATAGCAATCCATAAAGATTGTATCTCATGCTTAGTGCAATTATCTACAAGTATGTGGATGTTTGGTAAACGAAAATTATCCTTTGGACTTGCTTTGTTCAGGTCCTTGTAGTCAACACAGACTCTGGTTTTTCCGTCCTTCTTTGGCACATGCACAATATTTGCCACCCAGGTGGTGTTTCGTACTGCTCTAACTATATTGGCGCTCAGTTTCTTCATTATTTCCTCTTTGATTTTATCACTCATGTCCATTTTAAATTTTCGTTGCTTCTGTTGGACTGGTGGAAAATTAGGATACGTGGGAAGCTTATGAACCACTAAATCAGTGCTTAAACCCGACATATCATCATAAGATCAAGCAAACACATCTCTGTATTCAAATAAAATTTGAATCAAGGCATCTATGGTTTCTTGTTCAGTGTGAATGCTTATCTTTGTTTCTCTAACTTCTTCATGACCTCCGATATTAATTGGCTCAGTTTCATTGAGGTTGGGCTTAGGCTTGTTTTCAAATTGTTCCAACTCTCTTTTTATTTCCTCAACATCCTCATCTTTATCATATTCGTCCTCTTGATGTATTATTTCGAAATTAGATAGCTTTTTGAGATCTGGGCGTGAATTCTGCATGCATGTCATGTTATTAAAGCCGGCATTAACAAAACTGAAATGGAAACAAAATAGCAGGAATTAGGAAAGGGAAAAGATACAAAACTTAATAAGAAACTGAACTGTGTTTCATTGAATTTGAAAGGATAGAAGGGTTAACATCAAAACAAAATAATCATACTGAGATGTATGGATTACAACCCTGAAAGTAACGTAAAATACAAAAAAGAATGTTCGCATTTGAGCATCTGATGCAAGGTGGATAGCACAACTCGGGCTGTATTGATCCATGGCCTCCAAGAAGAAAGTTATATGAAGTTTCCATGTCCACTACTTGGAAGATAATTTTAAAATCAACCGGCCCAATCATTATGGTGAGGTTTATCTCCCCAATGGTATCTCTCGCTGAGCCATCAAAATCCTGGATGCGAACATTGCTGGGTCGGATTCTGTCTGTATTGATCTTTATGCTTTGCAAGGTAGAGAGAGGGCATACATCTACACTCGAGCCTCCATCAACCATGACTCGCTTTACATAATGCCCCTCACATTTGATAGTCAAGTGCAAAGCCCTATTGTGCTCGGCTCTCTCCTCAGGGAGTTCATCGTCAGTAAAGGAGATTCTGTTTACCTCAAAGAATCTCTTGGCCATCTTCTCTAACTGATTCACAGTGGTCTTCTCTGAGACATGTGCCTCGTTCAGGATCTTGATTAGTACATGGGTATGCTCTTCTGAGTGTATGAGCAGAGATAGCAGAGATATTTAGGCAGGAGTCTTTCTCAACTGGTCAATGATTGAGTAATCCTGAACTTTCATCTTTTTCAAAAACTCTTCCGCCTCTTCTTCAGTGACTGGTTTCTTTATTGGCATTTGGCCTCTATGATTTGCTTGGCCTTTCTCAATTCTTCTGGAGAGTAACACCTCCCTGATCGAGTCAAACCTCCAGTTTCCCCCACTTCTTCTATGATTTCTTTGCCTTTGTAGGTCACTATAGTTTTGTTGTAGTTCTAAGGAATGGTTTTCGTATTTGTCACACAGGGTTGGGCGGCGGGTTTGATTATGATCGGCTCTATTATAGATTTTTTACCACCTTGATTCTGCCTCATGACGGGGTGGCCTCCCAGGACATATAACCTTGGGCTTGGAACACTGGAGCGGACTTCCAACCTCGAGATTTGGAACAAATAAAGTTTCCTTCTCTGAGCTCTGGGCGCCTTTCACAATCAACGGCACATCTCGGTTTAGACTTACTTCCAGTCCTATTCCTTCTTGAATCGTTCCCACTGTTATTTATGCTCGACCAACTGACTTGTATTCTTGATCTTGGCCAATCATTCCCACAAAAGGAACATCATTGTGTGCTGGCAACGGGTTGTTTGTCACATTAGGAGGGTCCTCGCCATTTGTTACCATAATCAACTTTTCAGCGATGAGTCTTTCTATGGCCCTTTTCAGAGTCCAACAGTCATGAGTGCTATGCCCCGGGGCACCTGAATGATATTCGCACCTAGCATTTGCTTAAAATCCATGTGAATTGGGATGCATATAGTAGGGAGCAATGGGTCCAATCACACCGATCTGCTTCAACTTTTGTAACAGACTAGAGTATGATTCAGCTAATGGAGTGAATTTTTCCACCGGCCTTTGCTCTCGACCATAATTCTGCATGGGACGAGCGTTGTAGGGTGCCCGAAAAATTTTGCTGCTGAGGTAGGGGTATCCTTGGGGCTGGTGCCCATACTTGTTGATTGGGAAGCCAAGCATGAGACTGGTAATTAAACACTGTGTACTGTGGTGGGCCCATAGAGTATTGAGGAATTGGCGGGGGATAATAATGTTGAGGGTAGCTAGACTGCCCTTGCTGAACTTGCATATAAGGGTGTGTTGCCCCTCTTTGAACTTTCCTGGATCCCGAAGTCATCATGGACCCTTCATCTCTCTTCTTTCTATTTGTCAAACTTCCTGACCCATTTTTGATTGCTTGGGTGTTAGCTTTGAGAGCAGCTTGGCTTATAATTCTGCCAGTCTTGAGGCCATTTTCGACCATCTCCCCTATCTTGATCGCTTCTTCCAAAGGTCTACCCATTGCAGAGATCATATTTTGGAAGTAATCAGGATCTTGAGCCTCCATAAAAATAGTGATCAACTAGTGGTTATGCATGGGTGGCTTAACTCTAGCCGCTTGCTCCCTCCACTTGATGGCATACTCCCTAAAGCTTTCAGTCTGCTTTTTCTTCATATTGGATAGGGAATTGCGATCTGGTGGAATATTAATGAGTACTGGAATTGTTTGACGAAGGCCTGGGCCATGTCATCCCAGACATGCAAGTGAGAGATATCTTGGTCAATGAACCATTCGGAGGCTACCTCCACAAGACTTTCCCTAATATAAGCCATCAGCAATTCTTCTTTTCCACTGCACCTCTCAGCTGGTTACAATACCTTTTCAAGTGGGCAATAGGGTCGCTGTGTCCATCATACTTCTCAAATTTTGGGGTCTTGAACCCTGGTGGCAAATGGATATGAGGGAACATGCATAAATCACTGAACGAAACACTTTTGTGACCACCTAGTCCTTGTATGTTCTTTATGTTCTGTTCAAGACTTTTCATTTTCTTGGCCATCTCATCTGGCTCGACCAACTTGGCAGGCTTTTCATTTTCCACTAGTGACTCGTATTGAGGAGTTTGATTGTATGGAGTTGAGACTCTGAAAGCCATATTTGGAAAGTAGTATTGGCCATCATAAGCATGAGATGGTAGCTCGTTGTTTGGCCTCATCACAGGAGGTGGTGGCGGGTGATAAGTGAAGATTTTGACTACTTATTAGTACATTTTATTTTTTGTTTTAGTCTAAAAGCGTTGAATGGTGTTCCCGAAACTGATGAAATGTGTAAAATTGCAAGAATGTTGTAAGTTGAACTCCATAGATAAAATCCGACTCAAAAAGGAGTAATCTAAACACAAGGCAATAAAAGGCACAGAAGCGCTCACAAAGTGCAGACCGCAGGATACCATCTGCGGCCGCAGACAATGAAGAAAATCCAAGCAGGCTTTCTAGCAAACTGCAGACTGCACAGGAGTTGTGCGGCCGCAAATGACAAACTGGAGATTAACTTCAGAAGGTGTGCAATTTTCAAAAGTCCAAGTCCCTCAAAATTGAGGACCGCACAAGATATGTGCGGCCGCAAAAGAAGTGCCTTGCGGCCGCAGAAGTAAAGATGCGGACCGCAGAAGACCAGATTGTGGTCGCAGTGATAAATCTGCGAACCGCAGGAACATTGCCTCGTGGCCGCAGTTGAGAATTGTGCGGCCGCAGAATCCTATCTCGTCCAAGATGAAGAATTGTGCGGACAGCAGAACCTCTCGAAGGGCATTTTTGTCCGAAATTTCCAGCCTTGTATAAATAGACGAGTTTCACAAAATTAGGTTAACTTTTGACATCAGCAAGTCCTGTAGCCATTTTTCTTTGCCTCTTTTGGAAGTTTTCTATATTTTAGAGTATTGTAATATAGATTTTATCATTGTAACTTTACAATATAAGTTTAATTAGTATTTCTTTTTCTATTTCTTCAATTTTAAGCATGAGTAGCTAGATTTTTACTAGAGTTGTGACCCAACCCTAGTGTGTAAACCTTATGGTTATCTAATTTAGTGCTTGTTTATGATTGGGTATTTATTATTTAGCCTTGTTCATGCTTTAATTTGTGGAATTAATGGTTGCAAACATTAATTCATGACTAATTGACTTAGTCTCTACTTAAGAAAGTGAGACTTAGTCTAGGAAAACTTGGCTAACAAGAAATTGGTTCAATAGAGAGATTGATTAACCCAATTAAAGGGTTCAACCTAGAGATAGTAATAACCCGACTTGAGCTCTTATCAACCTTTTTCTGTGAGACACATTTGGACTTGAGAAAGGTTGATAAGAGCTCAA
>AWOL01S0000677.1:13156-25876 GCA_000715115.1 Nicotiana otophora
TGATGTAATTTGATAATTCTGAGATAATTGGTTTGTAATAACTTGGTAGTATTTTCTCCTTTTCCCTTATTCGGTATATATTCTCTTTTTTCTTCTCTCATTATGTATATATCTTCTCTCATTATATATATTCGTTATGCTTTCGATAGTTTTTGCTTTGTAGCTTTTTTACGTTTGTTTTCTTATTAGTTGGTGTTTAACTAAGTAGCTTCTTTTTGAATTAGTAGCTTCTTCTTGATTTAGTAGCTTCTTTTTATGTTTTAGTAGATAATAAGACTTTTATTTTCTTAATGCCATGGTTCTTTCCAAAGGTAGTTTTTGTGTGCACTGGGTTACTCTTCCTAACGATGGATGGCGTGACAATCTTCTTAAGGGATTGAGTCCGTTTTTGGTATTTAGGTAATAATAGTAGTAGTAATGAATAAAAAAATCTAATTAAGTCATGCTCGAAGAGTCAAACATGTTTCACTTGGTACCAACACACTTAACTACGTGCTTATGGTTAGAAACAAGTTTTTGTTTGGAAAGAAATAGCTCTATTTAGTGACTTTGTGACTTTTGTGTTGACTTAGGCAATTATCGAGTGGTTTAATCGAACCATAGTGATTTTTAATCTTGAATGTGGTCGTTGTGGGCCCTCGACTCTATCCTATTTAACAATCTAGTTGCGTGAGGGGTGATATGTTTTGTTGCTAGTCCAAGTACCCGTGCGAATGGTCTAGAACATGCCCTGAATGTGTTTCAAGGCAAAATCTTAAGTTTTTCTTGGCTTGAGAAGTTATTGTAGGCTTTCCTTGACCCATTTGAATATTTCTATTGCCTACCAATGTTGTTATCCCTAGTCAATCCATTTGAGCCTCGAGCCTTTCTCATTTGATAACCATGTTACAAGCTTTTACCCGTTTCGTCGTGACACTCACTTGGCACCCGAGCTTTCCTTAACACTCTTGTGGAATAATTGGCTAAAAACGTAAGTTTGGGGGAGAGACAAGGAGCTTGAAAGAGGTATCAAGGCACAAAAAGAGAAAATAAATGATGAGAAAGAAAGGCAAGAAAAGGAAAGAACAGAAAGAAGAATGCAAAAGAAAGTGAATAAGTGGAGGAGTTGAAGGGAGTCAAAGAAAAGTAATGATACAAAGCATGGAGAAATCAAAGAGGGAGAAAATGAATGTCATGATCAAGAAAGAGTGATGTTAAGTCTCTCTAGTTCCCCAAGGAAAAGAAAGTGCCTCAAAGAATTGGCAAAGCATGAGCCGAGAATAAAAAATGGAGTGCTTAAGGAAAGGTGAACCCACTCAACCATAGTATATCCAACCTTAGTCCAAAAGCCTTCATTACATCCCCAAAAAGTCCTACATGATTTCAAGTCGAGTGAGCTTACATTAGTGGTGATCTACATGAGGGGCAAGCCTATGGTACTGAAAGTCGTACTTGTGACATTCTCTTGAGAGAGATGAGTTAACCTTTCACAAATCTTTGGATTGAGTGCTAACATTCTTAAGTGGCAAACGGAGAGTAGAGGAGGAGAAGTTTGGGATCCACAATAACCTACATGAGAGAGCGAGCTTCCTTGATGAATAAAGTCAACTCTTGATGCTCAAGTATCATATTAGAACTGTATGTGCATAAAAGTTTAACTTGTCGCCTTGTTGATAATACATAAGTAGTGTGGGTAATTGTTGGTCCCAACTGATGTGTGAATGGCTCACCTTTGACTGGCTGAAATGACCCTTAACCTGTGGAGGTGGGAACAATTTTGTTTGCTTGAGGACAAGTTGTTCGCAACAAATTTTCGTAGTTCGAAAAATAAACTGCAACAAAAATAATATGAAAAAAAAGAGATCTTATTAATATTTGTGAGTACAATTCTATGTATCCCTTGATTTTCCTCTCTAAAATTCTCCATGATTCGAGGGCTTGAGAAGCGTCTTTCTCAAATATAGGATGATGCAGACCTTCTTGTGATGTATTTAATCGCCAAGAACGTCGAGCAACACTTTGTTGTTACGGGTTGATCTCCGAGAAGAACTCCATTGATCACTCCTTTGTTGAAGAACTATGCACTTGATGATTGATCTCTCTGTTTGTGGATACCTTTACCAATTGCGGAATATTCTTCTCCAACTCTGGATGTCCCTTCTGAGAGTTATGTAACCCCTCTATTTATAGTTGTAGAGGATGGACAGTCCAGCTACAAATGAACTGTCTTGCTTGATTTTGATTGGCCCATGTCATTTTAGCCACTTGGCGACCTGTGGTTGGTTCTTGCTTTTTTTACTTGGATTGCCATATCATTTAACACATGGCATCATCTTATTGGCCTGGAGTTTGACTGGATATGCCATGTCACTTGACACATGACATGAGTGTGGGTCTTAATATGAAATGGACCGTGGGCTTAAAAATATTAAAATGAACTTATTTAATTTATAAAGTCCAAATTAATTATTCGACCCAAAGTAGTTTAAAATTTAATCCAAATTTTGTATGGACTAAA
This sequence comes from Nicotiana otophora, assembly GCA_000715115.1. Taxonomy (NCBI): domain Eukaryota; kingdom Viridiplantae; phylum Streptophyta; class Magnoliopsida; order Solanales; family Solanaceae; genus Nicotiana; species Nicotiana otophora. The sequence continues at coordinate 15,654 of AWOL01S0000677.1, forward strand.
TTCAATAATTTTTACATGTCTACAGATGCCCCCTACTTCAAGCCTTGTCGCAATGTAGACTTTTCGAGTCTTGATGACAACATTTGAAGTACCAGTGAATAACACAATCCTTTGAATACACCTCTAGTATTTTCTTGAGACTTATTTCAAAGTGTGGTTTGAAGGGATTGACTCTTGATTTCTTGTTATGCTAAATGGATAGATATCCAAAGTCAATATTATATTTTTTGCAATCTGATTTGTCTTACCTACTTCCAAGCCCAAAATTAATGCATGTTGAGATACATTCAAGAATTGTGATAATTTTGATTCCTTAAAGAAATTACGCCCCAAGGCACTTTTAGGTAGGCCATCTCATTTTGAAACACATCCTTCCACACCATGTAGAAGCTAAAGGAAAGTTCGCTCCGAACTGGCAAGGACCCTACATCATCAAAAAGGTATTACCAAAAGGGGCCTTGCACTTGGTAGATGAAGAAGGATGGGTACCAGACATGACTATTAACGCAGATGCAGTCAAAAAATATTATATTTGATATATACCTACTGCGAAACTTTCAAGCATGATTTTCTCATATCGAGTGACGAAGGCTATCATTGCTCACCATCCCAAATAGGTGTCACCCTTTTATTAACCCTTTTGAGCCGTATTTGTCTTCTATGTTTTCCCTCTTTTTGGAACTTGTGTACTTGTAAAAAAGGCAAAAACGAAAAAAAGAAAGGAAAAAAATAGTATAAAGAAAAAGAAAAAAAATCAAACAACAAATTTTCTGAGTCAGTGAACTACGTACGACCTGATTGTGAAAGGATACGTAGGCAGCCTTACCCTGGGTTCGGTCCCATCACAAAAAAAATCCATATTCCCAATACTCTAAAACTGGGGTAGAAGTTTGATTTATTTTACGGTTGTTTCTGTAAAAACAGTTGCAAAAGTTGTAATTCAGTTAAAGGTTCTTTTCGCCTTTTCCCTGTTAGGAATTTCTAATCGATCTTTGAGAATGTTTGAAGTCCCCATTCCAAGGGCGTTTGGCAACCTTCCGCATGCAGTATCTTAGTCAAAAAAGGAAGAAAATTAAGAAATGAGAGAGTCTTATCGGTGAAAACCCTATGGGCACTGTAAGGCGGCAGTGAGCAGAGAAATGAGAGAGTCTTTTTGGTGAAAACCCAGATGGGAACCATAAGGCGACGTTGATTAGAGAAATAAGATAGGTCAGTTAGCGAAAACCCGTAAAGGGCGCTACTAACCAAATGAGGGTCTTCGATACTCCATCATGAGCACAACCAAGACAGTTTCAAGATGAACATCTGTGATGGATTTGGAGAATTAGACAGCTCAGACGGATTAGGCGTCCAGTCCAAAATGCATGTCATGATTCATTGAAGTCAGCACACACCTCCAGATAAATCTCCCTACTCCTTTCCCCGAAAGGGACACCTTTTGTTTAGACACAATTCTTTTTTTTTTTTACTTTTAATTGTTCTTCTATTTTTCCCATAATTTTTCTTGCAGTCCCTTTCGGTCTAATCTTGCATCAAAAGTGAAGTAAAGAAATGGCTGCAAAACTGGCTACAGTTTTCTCGTAATACCGGGCAAGATTTGGGGCATATACGCCATTGACAAAGGCACGAATCCGTCTGTGATCTCTTTGCTAAGCCGAACAAAGTGTCTCAAAGAAACTGAAAAGGTCGCCTAAGCAAGACTTGCTTCATGGAAGAAGTTGATAAGCACTACGGACACAAACTAATATTGGGTGTAAGACAACTAAGTTTCATTTTAAAGAAAACATTTCCTCGCTTTAGGGACAAGGATTAGTGGTACTATGGACATATGGGTAGGAAACAATCGGGGCAATGTCGAAAAGCCAAGTTCTCCAGAAAGCGATACAAAGTATCCGAGCATCTCGGTACCACTCTGATAGAATCAGTTCTTCGACAACGGAGTGGCCGTGAATTCAAAATCCTTAGGGCATCATGGCCACAAACCGATCACCACTTTGAAAACTCACAACTTTTCTTTGTTTGAAGCAGGAACAAAGAAATGCAGAATGGTGATTCTCAAGGGACGAATATCACCAAAGGTAAATTCCTCAAAATCTCCATTTTCTTTTATTTTCAGCATTCATCACTACTGTTCATACCTCCCATTTATGTAGCTTAACTCAGGTAGAACTGTTTCGCCTAGGGGGATCCATCTCGTAGTTCCGGGTAGAAGTACACTTCGCTCCGGATGTTTTATATAGCTTAACCCAGGTAGAACCTTTTCGCCTAGGGAGATCCAGCTCATAGTTCCGGGTAGAAGTACTCTTCGCCCAAGTTGTTTTACGTAGCTTAACTTAGGTAGAACCTTTTCACCTAGGGGGATCCAACTCATATTTTCGGGTAGAAGTACTCTTTGCTCAGGCTGTTTTACGTAGCTTAACTCAGGTAAAACCTTTTCGCCTAGAGGGGTCCAGCTCATATTTCTGGGTAGAAGTACTATTTGCTCAGGATGTTTTACGTAGATTAACTCGGGTAGAACCTTTTCGCTTAGGAGGATCCAGCTCATATTTCCGAGTAGAAGTACTCTTCGCTCAGGTTGTTTTCGTAGCTTGATTCTGGTAGAACCGTTTCGCCTAGGGAGATCCAGCTCATATTTTCGAGTAGAAGTACTCTTCACTCAGTTATTTTGCATAGCTTAACTCAGGTAGAACCTTTTCGCCTAGGGGGTCCAGCTCATAGTTCCGGGTAGAAGTACTCTTCACTCACGCTATTTTCGTAGCTTAACTCGGGTAGAACCTTTTCTGCTAGAGGGATTCAGCACTTGATCAGTAATACAGGGCGTCAACCCCTGGTTACATTTCCTTTCAGTAATACAGGGTACCAACCCCTGGTCACATTTCCTTTCAGTAATACAGGGTACCAACCCCTGGTTGTATTCCTTTTCAATAATATAGGGTACCAACCCCTAGTTACATTCATTTTCAGTAATACAAGGCGCCAACCCCTGGTTACATTTCCTTTTCACTAATACAGGGCACCAACCCCTGGTTACATTTCCTTTTTAGTAATACAGGATACCAACCCCTGGTTACATTGTTTTTTAGTAATACAGGGCGCCAACCCATGGTTACATCTCCCTTAGTGATACATGGCGCCGACCCCTGGTTACATTCTTTTCGGTAATACAGGGTACCAACCCCTGGTTATATTTACTTTTGATAATACAGTGTACCAACCCCTGGTTACATTTCTCCTTAGTGATACAAGGCGTCAACCCCTGATTGCATTCCTCCTCAGTAATACAGGGTACCAACCCCTGGTTACATTCTTTCAATAATACAGGGTACCAACCCCTGGTTACATCTCCTTTCGGTAATACAGGGTACCAAACCCTGGTTACATTTTTTTTAGTAATACAGGGTATCAGACCCTGGTTACATTTTTTTCCTTTCAGTAATACAGGGTACCAATCCCTGGTTATATTTTCTTTCGGTAATACAGGGTACCAGCCCCTTATTATATTTCTTTTTGATACTACAGTGTACCAACCCCTGGTTACATTCCTTAGTGATACAGGGCGCCAACCCTGGTTATACTCCTTAGTGATACAGGGCGCCAACCCCTAGTTACATTCCTTTTGATAATACAAAGTATCAACCCCTGGTTACATTCCTTTTCAGTAATACAAGGCGCCAATCCCTGGTTATATTTCCTTTTTAGTAATACAGGGCACCAACCCCTGGTTACATTTCCTTTTTAGTAATACAGGATACCAACCCCTGGTTACATTATTTTTTAGTAATACAGGGCGCCAACCCCTGGTTACATCTCCCTTAGTGATACAGGGCGCCGACCCCTGATTACATTCTTTTCGGTAATACAGGGTACCGACCCCTGGTTACATTTACTTTTGATAATACAGTGTACCAACCCCTGGTTACATTTCTCCTTAGTGATACAAGGCGTCAACCCCTGATTGCACTCCTCCTCAGTAATACAGGGTACCAACCCCTGGTTACATTCTTTCAATAATACAGGGTACCAACCCCTGGTTACATCTCCTTTCGGTAATACAGGGTACCAAACCCTGGTTACATTTCTTTTAGTAATACAGGGTATCAGACCCTGGTTACATTTTTTTCCTTTCAGTAATACAGGGTACCAACCCCTTATTATATTTCTTTTTAATAATACAGGGTACCAACCCCTGGTTACATTCCTTAGTGATACAGGGCTCCAACCCTGGTTACACTCCTTAGTGATACAGGGCGCCAACCCCTAGTTACATTCCTTTTGATAATACAAAGTACCAACCCCTGGTTACATTCTTTTTCAGTAATACAAGTCGCCAACCCCTGATTACATCTCCCATTTAGTAATACAGGGCGCCAACCCCTTGTTACATTTCTTTCAGTAATACAAGGTACCAACCCCTGGTTACATTTATTCAGTAATATAGGGTACCAACCCCTGGTTATATTTTTCCTTAGTGATACAGGGCGTCAACCCCTGGTTACATTTCTCTCATTAATAAAGGGTATCAACCCTTAATTACATTTCTTTCAGTAATACAGGGTACCAACCCCTGATTACATTTCTTTTTGGTAACCCAAGGTACTAGCCCGTGGTTGCATATCCTCACATAGCTAGGTTATACTGTTTTCTTTTTCTTCCTTTCAATAAGTTAGATAGTTTATAGCTTTCTCTAATAACTCACAAAAGTTTCCTAGTTCAAACTGGGGCAAAAAAATTTTGTTCATTTTGTTCGCCTTTGATGGCTTTGCAGGCCCCGCCGTAGAGCACATGTGACGATTAAAGCTTGCAGTTTCAGTTTCTCATCAGAAGAAAGAAGTCTTTTGATCACAAGATAGTTGAAGTTAGCTTTGATAATGTGTCAGCATCCCAACTTCTCAAGTTTCATTTTCTCAAATTCTGATCCGGAAAGCAAGCAACTAAGATTGAGTCATAATCATTTCTTCAAAGGGCGTCAAGATCCAATCTAAGGTCAACGCAAGCGAGCAGGCCAAGATTCAAGATTTGGCTCCAGAAGACATATAGATAGGAATTTTGTAACTCTTAGCTTGCAGACATATGTAGTTCTCTTCTCTTTTTCTTTTGATGTAAGCAGCAATTAACAATAACAGTAACAGTAACAGCAACATTAACTCCAGTGTCCGGTAGTCCCAGCTACCAAATTTTCTCAGAACTATACTGGCCTGATTCCTTTATAACCAGAGATATGTAGACAACTTTGGAAGCAAGGGTCGGTCACATTTTTCAAAAATACTTTCATGGGAGTGATACACGAGAAATATTAGCTATGGCATTCACTTTCTTTGCACGAAAACTCTTCATGTTCTCGAGCAAAGAGGGGCAGTTATAAATATATAATTTTTGCTCTTTCTACTTCTCCTACATTATATTTGTTTAGGTTTATTATGTATATATTTGTAGATTTTAGAATTAGATAATTAAATAGTGTGTTAAGGGAGTTAGAGAATGAGTATTGTCTGTTTTAAGCCAAAATTGGCCCTACATTGGACCCAAATTAGTGGCCCAGCACCCCAGGACCCGGTCCAGATGCTTTGACCTGGAAGACTTCAAAACGACGTCGTTTCTATTAGTTTACTTAGATTCAATCTCATCTAATCCGACGGATAGTATTCAATCCCCACCCAGGTATTTAAAGCCTTAAACCACCAAATTGTGCCCCCATTTTCCCCTTATTTTCTCTTTTCCTCTCCCCCTTTCTTCTTCCTCTCTATTCTATTTCCCCTCTCTGCCAGCTCCGCCGCCGGAAATCGCCCACCGACGGCGACCATCTCCCAAACACCATAACATTTATACCATTATCTTCCTCTCTTCATCCTCTACACTAATCTGAACCCCAAATCCCCATAACCACTCTCAATCTATATAAATCTAAGCCTAACCGAAACCCTAGCTACCGCTCACCACCCCCAAACTCCGAATATTTTACACCTCCACTCTCATTTTACTCTCATCTACTTGATTTCACGACCCAAGATCACTAATGTTCCCCCCAAAACTCGTCCTCCGCCGGCCAGCCACCCCCTCCCCCACTGCCACGACCACCCAGGACCACCACTGCCTCATTATTTAGCCCACTCGACCTAAAGACTCATGTTCCCTTCTAGTATAATGCCAAAACTTACTTGTTCTGGGCGTTTGCTAAAAGGGAATTTGTTTTTCGGGGTCGAACAGCCGCCTCTTGGCATCTCCGGCGTCTTCTCGTGGCTCGAACAGTTTCAAGCATGCTCATTAGGTATAATCGTCATCTAATTAATTAATTTTTGTTTTTTTTAATTATTAGTAGGTTAGTTTCTGATTTTTAATTTTTTGATTTTGGTTGTTTGTTGTTAATTAGAGTTTCAAGTTAGGTTTATTTAATTAGTTATCTCTATTTAGTTTAGTTGTTTGTTAGACTGTTATTGATTAAACGTAATCTTTAGTGTATTAGTTAAATCATTTACTTAGTTAATCGATTGTTTAGTTGTTGAACGTCCTCGTCCGATTGTTAACGATGCTCATTCTGTTTTGAGCATTAGTTTGTGTATTCAGTTATTTGTTCTATGTTTAGTTTCCACAAATCAATTTGTTTTAATCTAGTTACTTTGAGTTTTAGTTCCATTTGAAGTCTTGTTTCTATTTTATCAATTCTTAGTTGTTTGAGTTTGATTTGATTCAAAATCAATAGGGTGGTATTGATGTTGTTAAAATATGAAGTTTAAATGGGTTTAATCATGACCTAGGGTACTAGTGGCTTACTTTTTACTAGTATGGTAGCTGAAATGATATTTTTTCTCCTTGCTTCTCGCATAGCAGATTTTCAGGCTGTCCTTTCATCTTTTGGACATCCTTTGAACAGTGTTTAGCATACAAAGTTAGTCCTTTTTAGACAGACTTTTGGTGAATCAAAATCTGTCCAAAAGTGACTTTCTTGGCCTACTTAAGGGCTTCCCTTTTCTCACTTTAGACACACTCTATCGGACTTAGAAAATATCTTTTACTCTAAATGAACACATAAAAACTTGAGAGTAAAAAATAGCATTTGAATACTTACTAGTAAGCTGAAAGTAGTGAGCATTTGTGAGTGAATTCTCTGTGAGAAAGACCTTTCAAAAGCATAAGAGTGTCGTAGTTGATTGTTGGGATCCTTCTTCTTTAAAAGTTACTAAGTTTAAGGGTCTTTTCTGGGTTGTTTCTCGGGTCAAAAGTTGCCAATTTGCTGCTGGTTGTTGTTTTTAGTTGTCATTTGTGCTGGAATTTCATTCATTCTGTTGTATTTTGGTGTTTCTACATTTCAGGTAACTCACTCAATTGATGTTGTAATTCTCAATCCAATGATGAATGAGAATGAGAATGAGATGATTCGAGCTTCTATAATCTGTTTCATGTCATGAATATGTTGTGCTACTTTTAACTATTTGATACATGTATTGAATATATGTGATGTAATAGTTCTAGTTTCATTATTTCCTTATCAAGTTATTAGATCTATAAGTTGTGTTAGGTATTTACGATGTATGTACCGGAAACTAGCATTTTGATTTTGATTGTAGAATTTGCATAAAGTTATTAACTTAGAGTAGTTTTATATGCTCAAAAAAGAATATCAAAAGTTAGCAAGGCATCAAATAAGTGAGCCATCATGGTGCTTTAAGAGAGGAACAGTGCTTATGTATTTGAGCAAAAATGTTTTCTTTTTAGGTATATCACTATTTTTTTTTTTTATAATTTTGTTGTCATGTGATTACATCTGTTATTTGGGGTGTTGGTGTGTTACATGGTGTAGTAATTCAAAACATAGTTTAATAAAAGAATTAATTGAGGTATTAAAATTTAAAAGGGCTCTTGGCCGTAGTTTTTTTAAAAAATTCATGTTTTTTTTAATTGCCATTTCTTATCGACTTTACATGGCCTTAAAGTTAAATCATGAAATTGTCGGCAATTTGCTTGTTTTAGGCATGAACATTAGGATAATAAAGTTACAAGTAAGGTCTAATATCAATAATATCTCTATGTTGTCTTATCGCCATTAAGTTATAAAGAGGTATTTTCTTTCACAATAAAAATGAATAATTATATTTCCACAATCTAACCTCCAAAGCAATTAAATTAACAAAGAATAGATAATTGCATCTTAACCAATGTCGGGAAGACTCGCTTCGGAATAAAGATATAAATAAATGGCAAGGTCGTGAGGACACGTCTTGTTTTTAATTCTTTCAAATAAATAAAAGATTGTTATTTAATTAACTTCGAGTAGGCTCCAATTTTGGGTACAACGCACGAACTAAAGTTGGGGATACTCGTCTTGGTTAGTGTAAACTAGGATCGGGGATACTCGTCCTAGTTTGAGATTAATAAAGTCAGCAACAATAAAAGCGGACATACGCAAATATGAGAACTAATAAAACACAGTTTATCTAAAAATAATATAAGCCAAATGTAGTCAATAAAGTGATCGTGCTAGAACCACGGGACTTGAAAAATGCCTTACACCTTCTCCCCGGTCAACAGAATTCTTTATCCAGTCTTTATTTTCGCAAACCAATAATAATAGAGTCAAACCTTCTTTTGACTAGGGATTCAAATAAAAGGTGACTTGGAACACCCAAAAAATCAATTCTAAATGGCGACTTCGTAAATAAAGTAATCCCTACTCAAGTTTGTCACTTTAATTGAAAAAATTCTTTAACCCACAATAATTCATAACATATATCTTTTGGGGTAGAAAAGGGGTGTGACAAGGATAAGTTGGTTTCCAGCTTAAGAAACGCAAAGCCCCTGCATTAAGATCAACTATTAGTGTATATATTTGTTTGCAATTTGAATGTGCGTGTTTGTTTTGGTTTGAAATTAAATGACAATTTAGTCATTCAATTGGAAAAGGAAAAAAATTATAGACAATCAATTGTGCAGACCATTTTATAGTACGAATATGTATTATGTTTCTTGCCTTTTCTTGGATTATAAAATTTGTACTTAAATTTTATTTGGAATGAATTATAGTTATGTTTTATAGTTTGAAATAAGGAGATGATTTATTTAAGGTGTAATATTAATTGATTTTGAAAATTCAAAATATTAGGACTTCTTAAATAGTTCATATAAGGAAAGATTTAATAAATAAAATTTTAATTTATTTTAAAGTTTTAAATATTAGGAGAGTAATTAAATTATAAATTTTGTCCAATATGAAATCTATTTTTAAATGGTAAAAAAGGCGAACGACATTTTGCTAAAAAATTTCGTGTTTTAATATAGTATAGATAGATGTTCCAAGATAGAACTAATTAATCTTTCTAAAGAGGAAAGAGATTGGAATGAAATGAGTCCAAATGGAGATCTCAGCTAGATTGTGATTGATGTATAGTTGTTGTGAACTGAAGTTTTTTTTGCTAAGGAAAGAAATAATTTATATTAAAGCACTAAAAAGATCTAGTTATTGTTATTACATAACATATGGATAGATCGCATAGCAATTGTCTCCAATTTGTCTTTATTGAAAGCATGTAAAATAAAGGCCGGTGGAGTTTCCCAGTAGATTATGTTGTCTTCCTCCATCGTTATTGATTGCATGGTGCGTCCATACTTTGCTAGAGTGTCAGTCACATAGTTGCCTTACCTATAAATGTGGTTTATAGACTGATCCAATAACATCAAGAAGAAAACTACGAATCTGTTTCCACTATAATTGAAAAGAAAGTTTTTGTGAAAGATAGTTCCAGTCCAGCAAGTAGTGCTAGCAGCTTTACATGTATTGCAGAATTTGTAGTCGCTTTTTGGACGAAGCCCACTATCCATGTACCAATGTGGTCTCTAATTATTCTCCCGGTACCACTGATTTGGTGAGTTGGATCATAAGCACCATCAACGTTGAGCTTATTATTTAAAAGTAGGTCTCATTGTCTCAATCCCAACAAAGACTCTTTGCATCCCAAAAGAAATAAGCGTGCGCGCGCACACACCCCTTTCGATTGATTCTTTTCTGACCCCCACCCAAGAAAGAAACAAACATTTCACAACCAATCAATTCTAGTAAAATGAGGTGAAAGGATTTTCCATTTAAATGTGGAATAGATTCAACATTCTCGTTTTTCTTCTATAGACGGGTTGCAACATAATTCAGTGGAATAAAATAATGTCCACGCTCACTCCTGTTTCTTGCATTAGGTGACATGATACTAGTGCCGTTACCACAAATATGAATTCCTTTG
>AWOL01S0000679.1:0-10664 GCA_000715115.1 Nicotiana otophora
TATATATATATATATATTTCTAATCTCTCAGGCCATAAAATAATATCAAATATAATTAAGCTCCGAGTATTATCACGCACGATTATGCCGAGTCGTACGGCCCGATCCAGTATAATGTGTACACTGCCGAGGGTCGTGCAGCTGATTTAAAAGTTATTACAAGGCTAATACACCAAGAAGCACAATTTTTATTAACGGTCAAGTAACCCGCCAAAACTCAAGTAAGAGAAATGCGGTCTTTTACAATTCCTTTATCAAGTTCCAATATAATTTAGGCACGTAAATTAACAGGTAGGGTGTAAATATTACAAATATTTTATGATTTGGGTCCTAAACTACCCGGACATAAGCATAATTAGTAGCTACGCACGAACTCTCGTCACCTCGTGCGTACATAGCCCCCACAATTAGAAGCAAATAGTAATATAAATCACTTATGGGGTAAATTCCCTCTTACAAGGTTAGACAAGAGACTTACCTTGTCTCAAAGCTCGCTTTCTGACCTCAAATTCACTCTAAAGCCTCAACTCGGTGCCGAACAATCCAAAACTAGTTAAATATTATATAAATTAATCAATACATATTCCAAAGTTCGTATACTAACTATTACAGTAATTACCCAACCCCTATTGGAATAGTCCTAGAATTCACCCCCGGACCCACGTGCCCGGATTCCGGAAATTTTCATAGAACTTTGTTACCCAAAACCTCACCAACTCAAATATATAATTTTTACCCAATCCCATAATCATTTTCGTGGTTAAATCCCATTTTTATCAAAACCTAGGTTTTTTTTATCTAAACCCATAATTTTATATGTTAAAATCTACCCATAATCTATGTATTTAACTTACATTAGATAGAAATCACTTACCTCCAATAGCTAGGTGGAAACCCCTCTCTAAGAAGCTCCAAAATCGCCCAAGAAGTGAACGAAATGAGTCAAAAATGACCTAAGTCTCGTATTAAATGAACCTCACTGCCTCCAGGACTTCTGCTTATGCGGCTCTATGACCACATCTGTGACTCCGCTTCTGCGGAGAAAGCCTCGCAGATGTGGCTCTCCCTCAGTTAGCCTCTTTCGCATATGCGGTTGCTTCCATCGCACCTGCGCGTTCGCAGGTGCGCACCATGTCCCGCATCTGTGGTCTCTGGACTGCCCACGCTGGGCCGCTTCTGCAGCTGCTGGCTCACTTCTGCGAGCTCGCACATGTGGGTGGCACTCTGCAGGTGCGAGTACACCAGAAGTTTGATGTTTCAGCTGTTTATCCAAGGCCAAACGATTTCCGCGCATCGCCCAAATGGCATCCGGGGCCTCCGAGGCCCCTTCCAAACATACCAACAAGTTTGTAATCATGAGACGGTCTTTCTCGAACCCTCGGAACGTGGAAAACAACACCCAAACTAAGAATCACACCCCAAACCAAATCGAATCAACTTGTGAACTTCAAGTTCTTCCAACTTGCTCTGAACGCACCGAATCATACCTAAACTACTCGTAATGACCCCAAAGTTTGCGTGCGAGTCTAATATTACCATACGAAACTATTTGCAGGCTCGGAATCCCAAACGGAGCTTGATAAAACCAAAACCTACTCCAAACCAAATTTAAAGAACTTTAAAACCTTCATTGTGCCAACTTTCAACTTTTTGCCCCGAAACGCCCCCGGGTCATCCAAAACCCGATCCGAACATACGCCCAAGTCCAAAATCATCATACAAACCTATTGGGACCATCAAATCCCGGTTTCAAGGTCGTTTACAAGAAATGTTGACCCAAGTCAAACTTACCCCTTTAAAGCCAATATTAAGGAACTAAGTGTTCCGATTTCAACCTGAACCCTTCCAAATACCGAACTAACCATACTCTCAAGTCATAAAACAGTAAAAGCATATAAGTGGAGTCTTATTTAGGGGAACGGGGATCTAAAAAGCAAAACGATCGGTCGGGTCGTTACATTCTCCACCTCTTAAACAAACGTTCGTCCTCGAATGGGTCTAGAATCATATCTGGATTGCCGGCCCCTCCACTGAACTTTTACTGCAGAAATATTCTTGGACCTTAGCTGGCGAACCTGCCTGTCAACAATGGTAACTGGCTCCTTCTCATAACACAGGCTCTTATCTAGTTGAACCGTGCTGAAGTCTAACACGTGCGACTTGTCGGCATGATACCTCCGGAGAATAGACACGTGGAGAACCGGATGAACTCCAAATAGATTGGGAAGCAAAGCAAGCTCATAAGAAACCTTCCTAACTCGTCTCAACATCTCAAATGGGCCTATGAACCTTGGGCTCAACTTGCCCTTCTTCCCGAACCTCATGATTCCCTTCATTGGTGAGACTTTAAAGAGAACCTTCTCGCCCACCATAAATGATAAATTACGCGCCTTCTGGTCTGCGTAACTCTTCTGTCTGGACTGTGCTGTGCGAAGTTGCTCCTGAATCAACTTTACCTTTTCCAAGTCATCCTTCACTAAATCAGTATTATATAACTTAGCCTCTCCAGGATCAAACCATCCGATGGCCTAACGACATCACCGACCATATAAAGCCACAAATGGAGCCATCTCGATGCTGGACTGATAACTGTTGTTGTAAGCGAACTCGGCCAAAGGCAAGAATCGATCCCACTGCCCTCTAAAGTCAATCACACATGCTCGGAGCATATTCTCCAAGATCTGAATCGTCCGCTCCGACTGTCCGTCGATCTGCAGATGAAAGGTTGGGTTGAGCCCTACCCGGGTTGCCAACTCACTCTATACTGCCCTCCAGAAATGCGAAGTAAACTGAGGGCCTCTGTCTGATATAATGGAGAAAAGCACACCGTGCAACCAAACAATCTCCTGAATGTAAATCTGGGCCAATCTCTCAGAAGAATACGGGGTCACTACAGGAATGAAGTGTGCCAACATGGTCAACCTGTCGACAATGACCCAAACTGCATGAAACTTCCGCATGGTCCGTGGCAACCCAACTACGAAATCCATAGTAATGCGCTCCCATTTCCACTCAGGTATAATCATCTGCTGGAGTAGGCCACCTGGCCTCTGATGCTCGTACTTAACCTGTTGGCAATTAAGGCACCTCGCTACATACTCAACTATGTCCTTCTTCATCCGCTGCCACAGTTAATGCTGCCTCAGGTCGCAATACATCTTCGTAGCACCTGGGTGAATAGAATACCGAGAACTGTGTGCCTTCTCTAGAATCGTTTCCCTCAATCCATCAATATTAGGGACACATAGGCGACCCTAGAGGCGCAGAACACCATCCTCCCCGATAGGAACCTCTTTGGCACCACCTTGTAGTACCGTCTCTTAGAGAACAATTAAGTGCGGATCATCAAACTGACGAGCCTTGATTTGCTCGAATAGTGAATACTGGGTGATGACGTATGCAAGAACTCGGATGTCCAAAGCTAGTAGCCTCTCCTCCTCTGAAATGAATGCCAAACTACCCATACTCTCCGCCTTTCTGCTCAAGGCATTCGCAATTACATTCACCTTACCCGGATGATAAATTTTGGTAATAGCATAATCTTTTAGTAACTCAATCCACCTGCGCTGCCTTAAATTGAGATCCCTCTGCTTGAACAAGCTGCGATGATCTTAAGAGCATGAAAAATCGCGGCCAACTCCAAATCGTGTACATGGTAATTCTTCTCGTGGGGATTCGGTTGTCGTGAAGCATATGCAATAACTCTCCCCTCATGTATCAATACACAACCCAAACCAACACGTCAAGCATCGCAATACACAGTATACATCTCGGAACCGGAAGGCAACACCAGCATTGGTGCTGAAGTCAATGCGGTCTTGAGCTTCTGAAAGCTCACCTCATGCTTATTCGACTATCGGAACAGAGCACCTTTCTGGGTCAATCTAGTCAAAGGTGCTGCAATAGATGAGAAGCCCTCCTCAAACCGGCGATAATAACCTGCTAACTCTAAGAAGCTCCTGATCTCAGTCATCATGGTAGGATGAGGCCAACTCTGAATTGCCTCGATCTTCTTGGGATCTACCTTAATACCCCCGCCTGATACCACATGCCCCAAGAATGCTACGAAATCCAACCAAAACTCACACTTGGAGAACTTAGCATATAGCTTCTATTCCCGCAAGGTCTGAAGCACCACTCTCAAATGCTCCTCATGCTCATCCATGCTACGCGAGTAGATCAAAATATCATCAATGAAAAAAATGACAAACGAATCAAAATATGGCCTGAACACCCGGTTCATCAAATCCATAAATGCCGCCGGGGCGTTAGTCAANAACTGCATGAAACTTCCGCATGGTCCGTGGCAACCCAACTACGAAATCCATAGTAATGCGCTCCCATTTCCACTCAGGTATAATCATCTGCTGGAGTAGGCCACCTGGCCTCTAATGCTCGTACTTAACCTGTTGGCAATTAAGGCACCTCGCTACATACTCAACTATGTCCTTCTTCATCCGCTGCCACAGTTAATGCTGCCTCAGGTCGCAATACATCTTCGTAGCACCTGGGTGAATAGAATACCGAGAACTGTGTGCCTTCTCTAGAATCGTTTCCCTCAATCCATCAATATTAGGGACACATAGGCGACCCTAGAGGCGCAGAACACCATCCTCCCCGATAGGAACCTCTTTGGCACCACCTTGTAGTACCGTCTCTTAGAGAACAATTAAGTGCGGATCATCAAACTGACGAGCCTTGATTTGCTCGAATAGTGAAGACTGGGTGATGGCGTATGCAAGAACTCGGATGTCCAAAGCTAGTAGCCTCTCCTCCTCTGAAATGAATGCCAAACTACCCATACTCTCCACCTTTCTGCTCAAGGCATTCGCAATTACAGTCACCTTACCCGGATGATAAATTTTGGTAATAGCATAATCTTTTAGTAACTCAATCCACCTGCGCTGCCTTAAATTGAGATCCCTCTGCTTGAACAAAGCTGCGATGATCTTAAGAGCATGAAAAATCGCGGCCAACTCCAAATCGTGTACATGGTAATTCTTCTCGTGGGGCTTCAGTTGTCGTGAAGCATATGCAATAACTCTCCCCTCATGTATCAATACACAACCCAAACCAACACGTCAAGCATCGCAATACAGAGTATACATCTCGGAACCGGAAGGCAACACCAGCATTGGTGCTGAAGTCAATGCGGTCTTGAGCTTCTGAAAGCTCACCTCATGCTTATTCGACTATCGGAACAGAGCACCTTTCTGGGTCAATCTAGTCAAAGGTGCTGCAATAGATGAGAAGCCCTCCTCAAACCGGCGATAATAACCTGCTAACTCTAAGAAGCTCCTGATCTCAGTCATCATGGTAGGATGAGGCCAACTCTGAATTGCCTCGATCTTCTTGGGATCTACCTTAATACCCCCGCCTGATACCACATGCCCCAAGAATGCTACGAAATCCAACCAAAACTCACACTTGGAGAACTTAGCATATAGCTTCTATTCCCGCAAGGTCTGAAGCACCACTCTCAAATGCTCCTCATGCTCATCCATGCTACGCGAGTAGATCAAAATGTTATCAATGAAAAAAATGACAAACGAATCAAAATATGGCCTGAACACCCGGTTCATCAAATCCATAAACGCCGCCGGGGCGTTAGTCAAGCCGAAGGACATCACTAGAAACTTATAATGGCCATATCTAGTCCGGAAAGCCGTCTTCGGAACATCCAAATCCTGAATCTTCAACTGATGGTACCCCGATCTCAAGTCAATCTTAGAGAACACCTTGGCACCTTGCAACTGGTCAAACAAATCATCAATATGCGACAACGGGTACTTGTTCTTAATGGTAACTTTGTTCAATTGGCGGTAATCAATGCACACCCGCATAGTCCCATCTTTCTTCATCACAAACAACACTAGTGCACCCCAAGGCGAAACACTCGGTTTGACGAACCCCTTTGCTAGAAACTCCTCAAGCTGCTCCTTCAACTCTTTCAGCTCTTTCGGAGACATGCAGTACGGTGAGATAGATATAGGTCAGGTACCTAGAGCTAAATCAATACAAAAATAGATATCACGAACTGATGGCATGCCTGGAAGATCCGAAGGAAACACATCAGAGAACTCCCGGACTACGGGCACTAAATCAATCGCCGGAGTCTCTGTGGTAGTATCCCAAACATAGGCTAGATAAGCCAAACGACCCTTCTCGACCATGTATTGAGCCTTCAAAAATGAAATAACTCTACTAGATACACTGATAGACGACCCCCTCCACTCCAATCTAGGCAACTCTGGCCTCACCAAGGTAACAGTCTTGGCTCAAAGTCGGTCATATCGAGCAATAAAAGATCCGCTCTAGTATCATAACCACAAAAAGTAATGATACATGACCGGTAGACCCGATCCATAACAACATAATCGCCCACTTGAGTGGACACATAAATAGGAGTACCCAAGGACTCACGAGGAACACCCAAGAAATAAGCTAACGGAGATGAAACATATGAATATGTAGACCCTGGATCAAATAGTATTGAAGCATCCCCACCGCAGACATAAATAATACCTTTGATTATGACATCTGAGGCCACTGCATCTGGTCTGGCCGGAAAAGCATAGAACCTAGCTGGAGCGCCACCTGACTGGCCTCCACCTCTAGGACGACCCCTACCCACCTATCCTCCACCTTTTGGTGGTCGGACTANTGGTGCTGAAGTCAATGCGGTCTTGAGCTTCTGAAAGCTCACCTCATGCTTATTCGACTATCGGAACAGAGCACCTTTCTGGGTCAATCTAGTCAAAGGTGCTGCAATAGATGAGAAGCCCTCCTCAAACCGGCGATAATAACCTGCTAACTCTAAGAAGCTCCTGATCTCAGTCATCATGGTAGGATGAGGCCAACTCTGAATTGCCTCGATCTTCTTGGGATCTACCTTAATACCCCCGCCTGATACCACATGCCCCAAGAATGCTACGAAATCCAACCAAAACTCACACTTGGAGAACTTAGCATATAGCTTCTATTCCCGCAAGGTCTGAAGCACCACTCTCAAATGCTCCTCATGCTCATCCATGCTACGCGAGTAGATCAAAATATCATCAATGAAAAAAATGACAAACGAATCAAAATATGGCCTGAACACCCGGTTCATCAAATCCATAAATGCCGCCGGGGCGTTAGTCAAACCGAAGGACATCACTAGAAACTTATAATGGCCATATCTAGTCCGGAAAGCCGTCTTCGAAACATCCAAATCCCGAATATCAACTGATGGTACCCCGATCTCAAGTCAATCTTAGAGAACACCTTGGCACCTTGCAACTGGTCAAACAAATCATCAATATGCGACAACGGGTACTTGTTCTTAATGGTAACTTTGTTCAATTGGCGGTAATCAATGCACACCCGCATAGTCCCATCTTTCTTCATCACAAACAACACTAGTGCACCCCAAGGCGAAACACTCGGTTTGACGAACCCCTTTGCTAGAAACTCCTCAAGCTGCTCCTTCAACTCTTTCAGCTCTTTCGGAGACATGCAGTACGGTGAGATAGATATAGGTCAGGTACCTAGAGCTAAATCAATACAAAAATAGATATCACGAACTGATGGCATGCCTGGAAGATCCGAAGGAAACACATCAGAGAACTCCCGGACTACGGGCACTAAATCAATCGCCGGAGTCTCTGTGGTAGTATCCCAAACATAGGCTAGATAAGCCAAACGACCCTTCTCGACCATGTATTGAGCCTTCAAAAATGAAATAACTCTACTAGATACACTGATAGACGACCCCCTCCACTCCAATCTAGGCAACTCTGGCCTCACCAAGGTAACAGTCTTGGCTCAAAGTCGGTCATATCGAGCAATAAAAGATCCGCTCTAGTATCATAACCACAAAAAGTAATGATACATGACCGGTAGACCCGATCCATAACAACATAATCGCCCACTTGAGTGGACACATAAATAGGAGTACCCAAGGACTCACGAGGAACACCCAAGAAATAAGCTAACGGAGATGAAACATATGAATATGTAGACCCTGGATCAAATAGTATTGAAGCATCCCCACCGCAGACATAAATAATACCTTTGATTATGACATCTGAGGCCACTGCATCTGGTCTGGCCGGAAAAGCATAGAACCTAGCTGGAGCGCCACTTGACTGGCCTCCACCTCTAGGACGACCCCTACCCACCTATCCTCCGCCTTTGGGCGGCCGGACAGCTGGTGGGGAAGCTGGTGCTGTAATCATAGGCTGATGACCCTGCTGTACTGCCTTGCCCCGAAGCCTGGGGAAGAACCTCCGTACATGACTAAGATCCCTACACTCGAAACAACCTCTCGGTACAGTGGACTACTGACCTGAATAATGAACCTGATGGTCTGAATACCCACTGGGGGAACCCTGAATAGCTGGTGGGCGGTAGGAACTCTCTGGCATGGCACTAAAATAAGGTCGCACTGGAGCACCCCAAGGAGGTGGCGGTGCTGGATATGTGGGCCTGCTAGTCTGACCCCTCACAAATTGACCTTTGCCCCCAGCCGGGGCACCTCTAAACTCTCCAGAATATTGAAACCATTTATCCCTCGTCGCCTACTCCCGGCTACGCTAGCGTACACCCTCAATCCTCCGAGCTATATCCACAACTAGCTCATAAGAAGTCCCCATATTAACCTCTCGGGCCATAGTGGCCTGAATACTAGAGTGAAAACCTGCAACAAACCTCCGTACTCTCTCTGTGTCGGTAGGAAGTATTATAAGTGCATGGCGAGGCAACTCAGAGAATCTTGCCTCACAGTCGGTCACCGACATCTGACCCGACTGGAGCTACTCGAACTCAAACCGCAACTCTTCCCTCTGAGAGGGAAGAATATACCTATCTAGAAAAATACGAGTGAACCGGTCCCAAGTCATGGGAGGAGAATCTTCTGGTCTGCCGAGAAGATATGATTGCCACCACCTACGGGCCCTGCCCTCCAGCTGAAAGGTGGTAAAGTCCACTCCGTGGGACTCTAATATCCTCATATTGTGCAGTCTGTCCCTGCACCGATCAATAAAATCCCGGGGGTCCTCATGCCACTCACCCCCAAAGACAGGAGGATGAAGCCTGGTCCATCTGTCCAATAGCTTATGTGGATCGCCGACCGCAGCTGGTCTGGGCTCAAGTATAACTACTGTAACTGGTTGAGCTTCACCCACGGGCAGTGCGCCTGGGGTCTGATATACGGCAACTGCATGCCCTGGATCCTGAGCGGTAGGGGTCTGTGCTCCCCCTCCTGCCTGAGATTTGGCTGGGTCTGCTGGAAATAAACCAGCCTGAGTCATAGAATCCATGAACCGCATCATACGACCCATGACCTCCTGGTATCCTGGTGCGGACCTAGAATCTACCGTGGGTGGCTCTGCTGTAGGCACCTCGCCCTACTCCTCGATAATAAGATCCTCTACTGGATCCACTGGTGGCATGACTGGAACAACTCTAGGAATCCTTCGTCCTCTACCACGAGCTGGAGCCCTCCCTCGTCCTATGCCTCGGCCTCTAGCAACACGGGGAGATGCTCCTCCTTGATCAGGTACATCTGTCGCGCACGTTCTAACCATCTGTGAGAGAATAAGAGAAAGATACTTAGCACAACATCAACTGCACGCTAGCAGATGAAGAACGAGTAGTTTCCTAACACCCTATAGCCTCTCAAAGATAAGTACGTATGTCTCCACACTGATCCGCAAGACTCTATTAGGCCTGCTCATAACTTGTGAGACCTACATGAACCTAGTGCTCTGATACCATGTTGTCACGACCCATTTTCCCTTATAGGTCGTGATGGCGCCCAACGTTGCCGCTAGAAAAGCCAACGGTGAACTTATCCATGTTATTTCTCTTTTTTAATAAGTTTCAAATCTCTTCAATTATGTACATGTAAACATTTTAAAGGGCTTTTACAAATTAAACCTACATCCTCTTTTCAAAGTACATATACTATTTTCTTTCAAATGATAGACTTTAAACAAGACATAGGGTAAGACACGAACTTTTATGCACTAACTTAGTAGAATATAGATATCTAATTCCCTCGGGTAGATTTTAGGGGGTGCCTAACACCTTCCCCTTAGAAGAATAAGAACCCTTACCCAAATCTCACTGGTTAACAGACTAGTAGGATAATAATTTAATAAATAAAACAGGTACCCTACTATACCTTTAAATATTAGGTGGCGACTCTCTTTTATCATCAATGAAGAAACCACTAGTTAAATCTTGTTTTGAATCGTGCAAAATAATGTGCAACGCTAGCTACGCTTGACTACAAAAATTCTCTTCCTCCTTTATTCGCTAAACCCTCCAAGTCATGCATTTAGTGTCACGACCCAATTTCCCTTATAGGCCGTGATGGCGCCCAACATTGCCGCTAAGCAAGCCAACAATGAACTAATCCATGTTATTTCTCTTTTTAATAAGTTTCCAAGTAATTAAATTTTATTTATTAAGCAATTAAGGAGTAGAAAATTTAATAAATAAAATAAAGACAATTGAGTGGCAATCATAGTGATATAAGTACTCCAAAACCATAAAGTCCACTAGTATGTATGCTAAGACCCGGTGTCACAAGTGTATGAGTAACTAGTAGATTGTACAAAACTCTAACTACTATCTGAAATAAAATAGTCAGAAAATAAGTGCAAAAAAGAGACTTT
>AWOL01S0000680.1:0-10138 GCA_000715115.1 Nicotiana otophora
AGGACTTAGATTTATACATACAGGATAAGTAGGGAGAGAGTAACCTGGGGTTAGGTAGCAGACATTGGCAATAATGAACCGCAGTAAGTGTTACGGTATAATATAACCTACCAAGATGCAGAAATGCCATAAGATAATCGAGGATATGAAACAAAATATAGCACTAACCGTAAGTTCGACAAAGTACCAAGCAAAGAACTTCAGTACACCTATAAATGCCCAGAGGGATAGTTTGTCATAGTTATGATATGTTCACAAAGTGTGGCTTAGAATGATTGGATAAAAGCTGGAGGAAAANAAAAAGTCGCATAGGTGTGCGTACAAGGACATAGTCGTATAGGCTGTGTGACAGAAGGTAGCAACAGTTACGATGTTGGAAGAATTCTTAACACAAGTCGTGGTATGAGAAAGAGGCCTGAAGGGGGGAATGCCCTGGCCTTTGGATTTATTCGCAGAATAGTTGCCTGGATTAAAAGGACAGTATAAAAATATTCATAAGATTTATAGGTTACGAGACTGATAACCACATCAGTCAACATTTGAGGACGAATGTTCCAAAGGGGGGAAATGACGTTACGCCCCATGTTTTCCTGTGTAAACATACATCATAAGTCAGTTGATGTATGCTCGGAAAGTAGATCATCTTTGAATGTACATAAAGTAAGTTAATTTGTTACTTTAGAGTTTGCAAATATTTAATATCAAGAACTTCAAGTACAAAGATGCTAAACAAATCGAAGAAAATAAGTTTTGTCGAAACGGCAAGTTGGGAATGTTATAACCCATACTTTTGGGGAGATAGTGGGGTGATTAATATGATAAATAGGTGGTATTATGAGGTAATTTAGTCATATTATAGTCGTGTATTAATTTCGAAGTCAAACGAGTTAGGAAACAAAAGTGGACAAAAGTTGTCACAAGTTACATTCATAATTGTATTTAAAATTTAGGTCTAATGTTACTTCGATTTTCTCTTAATGTAATTTGAATTAGGGGTGATTGTATGGCCCCGTTACAATTTCCTAATGATTTATTATTTTGAAGTGCGCCAGTGGTATTTGAGGATAGCGTATTTGAGTATTAAAGGAGACCTATGGGATAGGATCACATCATTTTGAAATAAAAATATATGTTTAAGGTGTGTTGGATCATACTAAGGAGCTTTGTGAATGGCAAGAATTTGTATGGAACAAGTTGGATACATTAAGTGGAAAGGATGTCTCAGTTAGCACAAGACCCGACTTCAAATGAATTCCATTCCAAAACTATAATAACTTAGGTGGTGCTATACCTACCAAATTAAAGTCCTTTTGTCACGACCCAGAATTCCCACCGACGGGGCCGTGATGACGCCTAACATTTCACTTGCTAGGCAAGCCAATGTTAGAGAATCATTAAACCAATTCCTTATTTCCATTTAGTAGATAACAATAATTCACTAAGATGAAATATAATAAGTGCGGAATAATATAAAAACTACCTTAATTACTACCACCCGGATCTGGAGTCACAATTCACGAGCATTCTAGAATTTACTTCAAGTAATAGTCTGAAACAAATACAACTGTCTGAACGAAAGAAATAGTAGAACAGAAAAGATAGACGGGGACTTCAAGGTCTATGAACGCCGACATATCTACCTTGAGTCTCGGGATAATGGTCCAATAGCCAAATCTCGATCAACCCGAGCCAGTACAAAAATTTGCACAGAAAGTGCAGAGTGCAGTATCAGTACAACCGACCCCATGTACTGGTAAGTGTCGAGTCTAACCTCGATGAAGTGGTGACGAGGCTAAGGCAAGGAACCTACAAATCAACCTCCACAAATTTAACAGTGTATATACAAGTAGCAGTAATGAAGAGCTGAACAGGAAATATCGGGAGGGGGAAACATGCTGGGGGAAATACGAAATAAAGAGCTACAATAGAATGGGCCGTGAGGGGAAAAAATACAGTAAAGGAAAAATGCACGGCATCACCCTTCATGATGTTACTCTCAATCTCACCATAAAATCAATAGAAATGGCACGGCATCACCCTTCGTGCATTAACTCTCATATCAAGGCACGATATCACCCTTCGTTCTTTTACACTCACAATATGGCACGACATCACCCTTCGTGCATTAACACTCACAATATGGCATGGCATTGTTATATCTCGCGTTTTCGTCTGTTAAGGTTTCGCCTTCAGCTAATCGACGTAGACTCGGGGATGAGATTATCTTGAGGTTAACGTATTTATGCTGTTTATAACAAGCGATAACTAAGTGCCATGAAGTGTAAAGGATACACAAATTAAATAAAATGAGTTTCGTTAAAGGTTGCCGATTTGGGGATAAAACACGATCTGAGCTATAATACTCGATATTTATGGACTAGTACCATACAAGGTACCATATAACAGTGATAGTATGATTTATAAGGTATATTAATAATCAGTAGAACTTAAAGTAATGTGAGACAATTCTTAATTATGCGGGTAATTGGTTAATTATCGGGTAACGGAACATTACCGAGTTAATTAATAAATTATAAGACAAGGATAAAAACACCCCCCCCCCCAAAAAAACAANCAGCAAGCCACTTCTTGAGAACATGACTGTTATTTATCTTTGGTTAGGAGGCAAGTAACATGTCAAGAACAAAGACACCTCTTTTCTTATGATTTAAATATAAAGACTTGTAAGTAATGTGGTAAGTACAAAACCTTTCATTTCTATTATTTGAATACGAAAGACTTCATATCATAACTTAGCAACACTTCACTTCATAACAGAACGTTAGCAGTTCTTACAATTCAAGTTCCTACAAAGACATTAACAACGAGATTTCTTCAACCAAATCCAACGAAGCATTATTAGAAGCATAACAACGTAAAACGTTTGCGGTTCAAAAAGAGTACGGTGCAACCTTTTCCAAGAATAGCATATGGATTTTCCCTACTCCAGGTATGTTAAGGCTATCCCTTCTTTCTTTTTGGCATGATCCAAATTATACAGAAGAAATGAGAAAACGCATAGTTTTCATAAACGACTCTATTCATAGAAATACTAGGGGTCTCTGTGTCCTTGATTCCCCATGTGACATATTATTATATCTTCTGTTCATGGGTCTCAGAATAATACGTAGTTGACAAAAGTTTATCCGAAAGGAATATTGAGACTATAAACATATTTTCAAGCATTTTATTCATTTATACATCTACATTGACCCATGAGCAGATGGCATTATATACGCGCATTTATATGTATATGTATATATATATATGTATATGGGATATGGGAAAAAGGTTACGGCATTATATACACACCACCACCTGATCAATTGGTATATGTTGATGATGTTGCCCACAGTAGCCGAGGCGATATGATGGGATGCCCTCAGTGGCTTGATGATGTTATGTACACCTATACCTATGTATGACATGAAATTTATATGCACGTGCATGACATTATAAATGTTTCAGAAACTGCAATGTTATTCAGACTTACAAATAGATTTCTTTATTCCATACTCAGTACATTATTCGTACTAATGCCCTATTTCCCGGCGCCTGCATTTCATGGCCGCATGTGTAGATAGGCAAGCCGACGGTTCCACTTTTTTAGGATCCTTGATCAATGAGAGTTGGCGTGCTCCACTTGATCAGGAGCTGCTTTTGATTTTAGCACGATATGCTTTTATATATATATGGGTATGATGTGGCTCAGTCCCGTCTTTATACAATTCTATTTCTATTAGAGGTCTGTAGATAATTTTGTATAGTTGGATAATATGTGGCCTTGTCGGCTTTTAGTTTTGGGTATTGAGTTGTCTATAGCAGTCTTGCCGGCTCGCCCACTATGTTCTACTTGTATATGTACATATGTCTTTTGGATAGATTTCCCTCACGTATGTTATTCACGTCTATAACTTAAACGCGTGCTTAAGGATGTTCTACACGCAGGATTCGGGCACCCGTCACGGCCCATCGGTTTGGGTCATGACAAAAGTGGTATCAGAGCAGTTCTATCCTAGGGTTGTCTACAGACTGTATCTAGTATAGTCTTGTTTATGCGTGTGTTGTGCACCACACTTATAGATAGGAGGATACAAGACATATAGGATGTTATCCTCTCTTCTTATCTTAGATCGTGCAATATAAGAATTTATGTTCCTAACGATATATTTTCAGCGATGCCTTCGAAGACTACAACCGCTATCATGGGTTAGAAGGCTATGAAGGTGTTAGAAGGCGATATAAGTTACACTATTGAGTCAGCTCTGTCGGAGATCATGGGTTCTATCGAGGAGGATCAATCAGAGGATCCATATAACTCATCCGTTCGAGTAGTTTTGATTTTGTCGGCAGCAGATGAGGTTAGGGGAGTTCCGACCTCACCAAGGCCTTTAGTTTCATTATCAATACCCATTGATCAGGGTATAAGGGGAGTTATGCATGGATTGGCACAACCGAGTTCCCCTCAGGCTCAAAACTATGTCAAGGTATTTGCGGACACCAGCTCTTCTGAGGTTCCAGATTGTCCCCAGTCTTGGGAGTCCGTCAATCAAGGTTTGTCAGTGTATGTTGTGGGATATGCAGAGGAAGAGGATAGTAGTCGGGACAAGAGGAGGAAGGTAACTGATAAGGATACGAAGGTTACGCTTCAAAGTGTGTCTGATCGAGGTTCTCATATAGGACAAGGCAAGGACCCTCAATTGTAGACTTCCTCCAGATGTCAGTTTTTGGTTGGTGAGTTCCACCTCTTCTTAGAGTATTACCAAGTCAGGGTTCTGAATGTCTTAGGTTGTTTTATGAGGACGTAGGGAGCCCCATCCCGACTTGTATATATTATGGTTATGTCTACTTAGAGGTTTTGAAGACAGTATCCTGTATATAGTTTTGGGTATGATATGTCTACGGCCTTGTCAACCCCTATGTATATAAACCTTTTTCTATATTAGTTATGCGAGTTAAGTCTTAATATTGTTACTTATATATATGGATGTTGCCTGTAATGGCCCGTGATAGATTTGATAATAAACAAGGATAAGGTACGTGGTGTTCGGTTGGGTAGAACTTGATCTTATAATGGGTATAGATTGGTTGGCATTATGTTTATGCTAACATCAAGTATAGATCAAAGATGGTTCCTTGCGGATGCATATTGCTTATAGATAGTTGAATAAGGTGACAATCAAGAATAAGTACCCCCTCTCGAGGATTGATGATTTATTTGGTCAGTTGCAAGGTGCCAAGTATTTCTCGAAGATAGACGTGAGGTCCGGGTACCCTCAGGTAAGGGATAAGGAGAAAGATATCCCGCAGATAGCATTCAAGACCAGATATGGGCACTTGAGTTTCGTATCATGTCATTCAGTTTGACTAATGCCCCACAGTATTCATGGACTTGATAAACTGAGTGTTCAGACCCTTTCTAGATCTATTCATGATTGTATTATTTGATGATATATTGGTGTACTCTCATTAAGAGACTGAGCACACAAATCATCTGCATATTGTGCTCAAAGTTCTACAAAAAGGGAAGTTGTATACAACATTCTCTAAATGTGAATTTTGTAGCTTTTCTTGGGCATACAATTTCAAGTGAAGGTATTCCGGTTAATACACAAAAGATTGAGAAAGTAAAGACTTGACCTAGACCCACGACACCGACGGAGGTTCGTAGCTTTCTCGGTTTGGCAGGTTATTACAGCAAACTTGTAAAGGGATTTTCTTCTCTTTCAGCACCTTTGACAAAAGTAGTGTGACGACCTGATGTCTCGCTTGATGTTCTAGAATAACATAAGGAAATCTATGGTGCAAACAAGTTTAAGGAAGGTTGCGAATATATATAAATAGATATGTGTATCGCAAGATAAAGTATGGTAGAGCGACAAGGTTTTAGGAAGACACGAATAAGGATAAGAAAAGGTGAGTGAGAAGGTGACGGGAATGGATAAGTCCTTGGGATTAAGCCCATGAAAATAAGAGAGCTTATGGTTTCTCTAAGTCATAGAAAGCTAAGTATAGCCTGAGTGAACTCAAAAAAGTCTAAGAGCAGTAGCATTTAGAAGAGATGGAATGCTGCCCTGATAGTGGAATAAAGGAGTAATTGAGATAGATAAAGGATGGAGTTTGGGCTTTTAAAAGGAGGAATTTCATGAATTGTAAAAGATTAGAATACCCAATTAAGTTGACTCAAATGGGAGCTATGTTTCAGTGGACTGATGCTTGCGAACGGAGTTTCCAGGCATTGAAGGACAGATTAACTTCAGCACCGGTTCTAAAGCTCCCAGAAGGGACCGATGGTTATATTATCTATTGTGATGCCTCGAGAATTGGGTTGGGTTATGTATTGATGCAACATGGTAAGGTTGTAGCTTATGCTTCTAGACAACTGGGAAAGCACGAGAAGAATTACCTGACCCACGATTTAGAATTAGTCGCAGTGATTTATGCACTAAAGATGTGGACGCACTAATTGTATGGCATTCATGTTGATATCTATATGGATCATAAGATCCTCCAGTATATCTTCAAGAAAAATGAATTGAATTTACGTCAAAGGATGTGGTTGGAGCTACTTAAAGATTATGCCATTGATATTTTATACCGTCCAGGGAAGGCGAACTTTGTAGCCGATGCCCACAGCCATAGATCTATGGGTAGTCTATCATATTTATAGCAAGAGAAGAGGGGAATAACCTATGAGATTGATCAGCTAGCTAGTCTTAGAGTTCGATTACTGGACTCAGGTGATATTGGAATTACTATTATACGGCAATATCCTCGTTAGTAACTGAAGTGAAGGAACGTCAGTACAAGGATCCTTTGTTAGTTCATTATAGGGATACCACCCCACAGAAGGAGTAGACACCGTTTGATATTAAAGAAGATGGGGTCCTCAGATATAGAGGACAATTATGTGTCCCTAATGTTGCAGGGCTGCGTCGGTAGGTTATGGGAGAAACTTACTATTCTCGTTATTCTATCTATCCAGGAGCAACAAAGATGTATCATGGTATCAAGGAGATATATTGGTGGGATGGAATGAAAAAGGATATAGCGGAGTTTGTTGCTCAGTGCCCTAACTGGCAGTAGGTTAAAATTGAGCATCAAAAGCCGGTGGATTATTGCAGGCTATGAAGATTCTGACTTGGAAATGGGAAGTAATTAATATGGATTTCATCATATGCTTACCTCGTACCCAGCGTAAGTTCGATTCTATATGGGTAATTGTTGATAGGCTTACAAAATCAGCCCATTTTCAGCCCATTAGGACTACATATTCCGCAGAAAATTATGCAAGGCTTTATATTAAGGAGATAGTAAGACTACATAATGTCCCTATCTCTATTATCTCGGATCGAGGAGCTCAGTTTACGAGATTAGGGACTCAGGTAAGTCTTAGTACAGCATATCCCCAAACAGACGGACAAGCTGAGCGTACTATTCATACACTTGAGAATATGGTACGAGCTTGTGTGATAGACTACAAGGGTAGCTGGGATGATCATCTGCCGCTTATTGAAATTGCATATAATAATAGCTACCATTCCAGTATTCAGATGGCTCCATACGAAGCTCTTTACGGGCAGAAGTGTAGATCGCCTATAGGGTGGTTCGATGTTGGAGGAAACTACGTTAGTAGGACCAGAATTGGTAGAACAGGCAATCGAGAAATTTAAACTTATACATTTAAGGCTATTAGCAGCTCAAAGCCGTCAGAAGTCTTATGCGGATAATTGACGGCGAGACTTGGAGTTTTAGATTAATGACTGGGTATTCCTAAAGGTATCATGAGGTTCGGTAAGAAAGGAAAACTTAGCCCTCGGTACATTGGACCATATAAGGTCATACGCAAGGTAGGCCAGGTAGCATATGATTTGGACTTGCCTTCGGACATAGCACCTGTACATCCAGTATTTCATGTGTCTATGCTCCAAAAATGTATCGAAGATCCTTCCAGAATCGTGTCAGTTGATGACGTTCAGGTCATAGAGTAGCTATCATATGAAAAAACTCCCATTGCCATATTAGACAGACAGGTTCAGAGATTGAGAACTAAAGACGAAGCTTCGGTAAAAGTACTTTGGAGAAATAACAATGTGGAAGAAATGACTTGGGAGGCCGAGGAAGACATGAAGTCTAGATATCCATACTTAATTCATCCTCCAGAGAAGGGTCCGACTGAGACATCACAACCTTGAGGTACGTGTATGGATTCTTGTGTTAGTTATTGTCATTGGACGTGTAAGGCCATTGTCGTTATTGATGATTGTGGTCCTATATGGCATTGTATTATTGAGTTCTAGAGGAAGAGTTGGTAGTAGTATTATTACGAAGGCGACTCTGCCAAAGTTATATAGATACCGGGAAGTTAAACATTCGAGGACGAATGTTTCTAAGGGGGAAAGGATGTTACATCTCCCGTTTTGGTATGTTAAAGTTTCGCCTTCAGTTAATCGACGTAGACTCGGGGATGAGATTATCTTGAGGTTAACGTATTTATGCTATTTATAACAAGCGATAAGTAAGTGCCATGAAGTGTAAAGGATACACGAAGTAAAGACAATGAGTTTCGTTAAAGGTTGCCGATTTGGGGATAAAATACGATCTGAGCTATAATACTCGATATTTATGGACTAGTACAATACAAGGTACCATATGACCGTGATAGTATGATGTGTAAGGTAAATTAAAAATGAGTAGAACTTTAAGTAATGTGAGACAATTCATAATTATGCGGGTAATTGGTTAATTATCGGGTAACGGGATATTACCTAGTTAATNGCAGAAAATTATGCAAGGCTTTATATTAAGGAGATAGTAAGACTACATAATGTCCCTATCTCTATTATCTCGGATCGAGGAGCTCAGTTTACGAGATTAGGGACTCAGGTAAGTCTTAGTACAGCATATCCCCAAACAGACGGACAAGCTGAGCGTACTATTCATACACTTGAGAATATGGTACGAGCTTGTGTGATAGACTACAAGGGTAGCTGGGATGATCATCTGCCGCTTATTGAAATTGCATATAATAATAGCTACCATTCCAGTATTCAGATGGCTCCATACGAAGCTCTTTACGGGCAGAAGTGTAGATCGCCTATAGGGTGGTTCGATGTTGGAGGAAACTACGTTAGTAGGACCAGAATTGGTAGAACAGGCAATCGAGAAATTTAAACTTATACATTTAAGGCTATTAGCAGCTCAAAGCCGTCAGAAGTCTTATGCGGATAATTGACGGCGAGACTTGGAGTTTTAGATTAATGACTGGGTATTCCTAAAGGTATCATGAGGTTCGGTAAGAAAGGAAAACTTAGCCCTCGGTACATTGGACCATATAAGGTCATACGCAAGGTAGGCCAGGTAGCATATGATTTGGACTTGCCTTCGGACATAGCACCTGTACATCCAGTATTTCATGTGTCTATGCTCCAAAAATGTATCGAAGATCCTTCCAGAATCGTGTCAGTTGATGACGTTCAGGTCATAGAGTAGCTATCATATGAAAAAACTCCCATTGCCATATTAGACAGACAGGTTCAGAGATTGAGAACTAAAGACGAAGCTTCGGTAAAAGTACTTTGGAGAAATAACAATGTGGAAGAAATGACTTGGGAGGCCGAGGAAGACATGAAGTCTAGATATCCATACTTAATTCATCCTCCAGAGAAGGGTCCGACTGAGACATCACAACCTTGAGGTACGTGTATGGATTCTTGTGTTAGTTATTGTCATTGGACGTGTAAGGCCATTGTCGTTATTGATGATTGTGGTCCTATATGGCATTGTATTATTGAGTTCTAGAGGAAGAGTTGGTAGTAGTATTATTACGAAGGCGACTCTGCCAAAGTTATATAGATACCGGGAAGTTAAACATTCGAGGACGAATGTTTCTAAGGGGGAAAGGATGTTACATCTCCCGTTTTGGTATGTTAAAGTTTCGCCTTCAGTTAATCGACGTAGACTCGGGGATGAGATTATCTTGAGGTTAGCGTATTTATGCTATTTATAACAAGCGATAAGTAAGTTCCATGAAGTGTAAAGGATACACGAATTAAAGAAAATGAGTTTCGTTAAAGGTTGCCGATTTGGGGATAAAATACGATCTGAGCTATAATACTCAATATTTATGGACTAGTAC
>AWOL01S0000680.1:10717-28690 GCA_000715115.1 Nicotiana otophora
GCAAGCCACTTCTTGAGAACATGACAATCAGTTATCTTTGGTTAGGTGGCAAGTAACATGTCAAGAACAAAGACACCTATTTTCTTATGATTTAAATACAAAGACTTGTAAGTAAGGTGGTAAGTACAAAACCTTTCATTTCTATTATTTGAATACTAAAGACTTCAAATCATAACTTAGCACCACTTCACTTCATAACAGAACGTTAGCAATTCTTACAATTCAAGTTCCTACAAAGACATTAACAACAAGATTTCTTCAACCAAATCCAACGAAGAATTATTAGAAGCTTAACAACGTAAACATGTTGCTATTCTAAAAGTGTACGGTACAACCCTTTCCAAGAATATCATACAGATATTTCCCTACTCCAGGTATGTTAAGGCTATCCGTTCTTTCTTTTTGGTGTGATCCAAATTATACAGAAGAAACAAGCAAACGCACAGTTTTCATAAACGACTCTATTCATAGAAATACTAGGGGCCTCTGTGTCCTTGATTCCCCATGTGACATATTATTATATCTTTTGTTCATGGGTCTCAGAATAATACGCAGTTGACAAAAGTTTATCCGAAGGGAATATTGAGATTATTAATATATTTTCATGCATTTCATTCATTATACATGTACATTGACCCATGACCAGGTGGCGTTATATACGCGTATTTATATGAATATGTATATATATCTATATGGGATATGGGAAAAAGGTTACAGCATTATATACGCACCACCACCTGATCAGTTGGTATATGTTGATGATGTTGCCCATAGTGGCCGAGGCGATATGATGGGATTCCATCGGAGGCTTGATGATATTATGTACAACTATACCTATGCATGACATGACATTTATATGCACGTGCATGACATTATAAATGTTTCTAAAATTACAAATTAATTTAGACTTACAAATGGATTTCTTTATTCCATGTTTCATCTATGTCTTTTATGTACTTATTTTCATGCCTTACATACTCAGTACATTATTCGTACTGAGACCCTATTTACCGGAGCCTCCGTTTCATGCTCGTAGGTGCAGATAGGCAAGCCGACGGTTCCCCTCTTTAGGATCCTTGATCAGCGAGAGTTGGCGTGCTCCACTTGATCCGGAGCTACTTTTTATTTTGGTACGATATGCTTGTATATATATATGGGTATGATGTGGCTCAGTCATGTCTTTATACTGTTGTATTTCTATTAGAGGTCTGTAGACATTTATGTATAGTTGGATAATATGTGGCCTTGTCGGCTTTCAGTTTTGGGTATTTAGTTGTCTATAGCAGCCTTGCCGGCTCGCCCACTATGTTCCGCATGTATATGTACATATGTCTTTTGGATAGATTTCCCTCACGTATGTTATTCACGTCTATAACTTAAACGCATGCTTAAGGATGTTCGACACATGGGATTCGGGCACCCGTCGCGGCCCATCGGCTTGGGTCGTGACAGGCATCACCCGTCGTGCATTAACACTCTCCCTTACCATTATGCAATGCATAAATAATAACAAGGAAATAGAATAACAAGTACAAACCTTACTTCAACATTTGGTTCCACAATATCAATCTCAACTTTGAAATAAATACTCAATTATCACCAGAAAATCCGTAAACATGATAAAAACGATAAATTGAACAACACTAGTATAACATGTAGCAATTAGGTATAGGAAAGAGACAATATAAGAAAAACAGAAGAAACATGGAAAATAAGTAAATTGGCGGCGCATAAGTACTCGTCACCTCACATATACGCCACTCAAATGAATTTCACATTGCAAATAGTCTAAGGTTCCTAATTACCTCAAGTCAGGGTTAGACACAACACTTACCTCGCTCCGAAGGCCACTTAATTCTCAATCACAATTTTTCCTCTAGAATTCACCTCCAAACCACTCGTATCTACTCAAACATGACTCAATAATATCAAATATTGCTAAAGGAATCAATTATATTGCATAAATTAAATTTCCCACATTTTCCTCCAAAAAGTCGAAAAATCGACCTCGGGCCCACTTGGTCAAAACCCGAGGTTCGGACCAAAATCCATTTACCCATTCACCCCCGAGCCCGGATATATATTTGGTTTTGGAATCCGACCTCCATTTGAGGTCTAAATCCCCAAATTTTCGAAATCCCTAGTTTCTACCCTAACCCCTAATTCTACCATGAAAACTCTAGATTTTAGATTGATAATTCATAAAATGTAATGGGTAATTAAAATAAAATGGTTTAGAATAACTTACCAACACTTTGGGGAAGAAAACAACTCTTGAAAATCGCCTCTCATCGTTTGGTTTTTGAGAAACTGAATTTTTTTTGCTAAATCCCATGTTTGGATTCTGTTAAGTGCTGGGCAACAGTGTGCATCGCGTTCGCGAGACAACTATCGCATTCGCGAAGAGCATTGGATGCAAACCCTTCGTGTTCGCGAGACCGTGTTCGCATTCGCATAGGCTACACCCCCCCGACCTTCGCGTTCGTGAGACATCGCTCGCGTTCATGAGACATCGCTCGCGTTTGCGATGAAGGAAAAACTGACTCTCCCGCAGGTATGCCTAACAACACGCGTACGCGAGTAGCTGGTCGCGTTCGTAAAGGGTAATGCCCCTATCGCTTCGTGTTCACGACCAAGCCTTTGCGTTCGCGAAGAAGAAATTGCACCTGACGAGTTTACTCTTCACGTTCGCGGGAGGACCATCGCGAACGCAAAGAAGGACATGCCAGAACACCAGAATCTGCAGAAAACCAAATTTTCCAAAGTCCAAAACATCCTGTGGCCTATCCGAAACTCACCCGAGCCCTCGGGGCTCCAAACGAAACATGCATGCAAGTCTAATAATATCATACGAACTAGGTCGAGTGATTAAATCGCGAAAATAACACCTAGAACTACGAATTTAGCACCAAATCAAATGAAATTCTCAAGAACACTTTAAAATTCCCATCTTCTCAGCTGGACGTCCGAATCAGGTCAAATCAACTCCGTTTCCCACCACATTTCACGGACAAGTCTTAAATATCATAATGAACTTGTAACGGGCTCCGAAACCAAAATACGGACACGGTACTAACAATGTCAAACATCAATCAATTCTTAAAAATAAATAGTTATCAAACTTTTAATTTTCATCAAAAATTCATAACTCGGGCTAAGGACCTCCGAATTCGATTCCTGGCATACGCCCAGGTCCCATAATTCAAAACGGACCCACCGAGACCGTCAAAACACGAATTCGGGCCCATTTACCAAAAATGTTGACCGAAGTCAACTAAAATTAACTTTTAAGGCATATATTCTTAGTTTCATCAATTTTCAACGTAAAAGCTTTCCGAAAACATGTCCGAACTGTGAACGCAAATCGAGGAGGGTGAAGATGAGATTTTTAAGGCTTAAGAGAAAAGAATCGAGTTCTAAAACATAAAATGACCTTTTGGGTCATCACATTCTCCACCTCTAAAACAACCGTTCATCCTCGAACGGACATAGAAAAGCACCTGAGATGGTGAAAAGGCGGGGATATCTACTCCGCATATTGGACTGAGACTCCCAAGTAGTTGCCTCGACAGGCTGGCCTCTCCACTGCACTAGAAATGTAGGGTAATGCTTTGATCTCAACTGACGAACCTGCCGGGCTAGAATAGCCACCGACTCCTCCTCGTAAGTCAAATCCTTGTCCAACTGGAAAGAGCTAAAATCTAACACATGGGACAGATCGTCGTAATACATCCGGAGCATGGACACATGGAATACTGGATGAACAACTGCTAAACTAGGTGGTAACATAAGCCTGTAAGCCACCTCTCCCACTATCTCTAGAATCTCAAAAGGTCTGATATACCTTGGGCTCAACTTGCCCTTCTTTCCGAACCTCATTACACCCTTCATGGGTGATACCCGAAGCAGCACTCTTTCCCCGACCATAAATGCAACATCTCAAACTCTACGGTTGGCATAACTCTTCTTCCTGGACTGAGCTGTGCGAAGTCGGTCCTAAATAATCTTGACCTTATCCAAGGCATCCTCTACTAAGTCTGTGCCCAACAACCGAGCCTCTCCGGGATCGAACCACCCAACTGGCGACAGGCACCTCCTAGGAAGCCATATGAATGCTCGACTGGTAGCTGTTGTTGTAGGTGAACTCTGCAAGGGGCAAGAACTGATCCCACGATCCTCCGAAGTCTATAACACATGCACAAAGAATATCCTACAAGATCTGAATAGTGCGCTCGGACTGCCCTTCCGTCTGAGAATGAAATGATGTGCTCAACTCAACATGCGTACCCAACTCACGCTGTACTGCCTTCCACAAATGCGAGGTGAACTGCGTACCTCGATTAGAAATGATAGACACGGGCACATCGTGAAGACGGACGATCTACCAAATGTAAATCTTAGCCAATCGCTCTGAAGAATATGAAACTACAATGGGAATGAAGTGCGCTGACTTGGTCAGCCTGCCCACAATGACCCAAACTGCGTCAAATTTCCTCTGAGTCCGTGGGAGTCCAACAACAAAATCCATAGTGATACGCTCCCATTTCCACTCAGGAATTGTTAACTTCTGAGGCAAACCACCAGGTCTCTGATGCTCGTACTTAACTTGCTGATAATTCAGACACCGAGCTACATATGCAACTATGTTCTTTTTCATTCTCCTACACCAATAATGTTGCTGTAATTCTAGATATATTATGGCGGTACCTGGATGAATAGAATACCTGGCACTGTATGCCTCTTTTAGAATTAATTCACGAAGCCCATCAACATTAGGAACATAAATACGACCCTCCATTTGTAGAACTCCATCTTCCCCCACAGCAACCTGTTTGGCATCACCGTGCCGCACCGTGTCCTTAAGGACCAATAAATGAGGATCATCATATTGCTGCTCTCTGATGTGCTCATATAAAGAAGACCGAGCGACTGTGCAAGGTATAACCCGATTGGGTTTTGAAACATCTAACCTCATAAACTGATTAGTCAAAGTCTAAACATTTGCACTAACTGCCTCTCACCAACCGGAATATACGCAAGACTACCCATACTCACATCTTTTCTACTCAAAGCATCAACCACCACATTGGCCTTTTCGGGGTGATACAAAATGGCGATATCATAATCTTTCGACACTTCCAACCATCCTCTCTGCCTCAAATTAAGATCCTTTTTGTTTGAACAAATGCTGAAGGCTATGAATATCAGTAAATACCTCACACGAATCACCGTAGAGGTAATGCCTCTAAATCTCCAGCGCATGAACAATGGCTGCCAATTCCAAGTCATGAACATGATAATTCTTCTCGCGACGCATATGCAATTACCCTGCCATCTTGCATTAATACTACACCAAGCCAAATGTGAGATGCGTCACAATATACCATATACGATCCTTAACCTGTGGGTAATACCAACATTGGCGATGTAATCAAAGATGTCTTGAGCTTCTGAAAGCACAACTCATATCTCTAACTACTCTATGGTGATTATTTATGTATGAAATATAATTTAGGGCTTATGGGATGATGATTTGAAGCCATAAGTGCCTAACCTGGGTTGTTTTGATGTTGTAGAGATTGCAAAATGGTTTAATTAATGTGATTAATGGTTTGGGTGTGAATTGTTAGGCACGTGTGTGCTAATGGAAGTTATGGATTGCCTAGAGACGATGGTAAGGTGAATCATTGGTATGGAAGGTGTTGGAAAGAAATCTATTGTGTTTAATGAACTTAATCTTGTTATTTCAAAATATTATATATGTTGATATTAATGATGATGATACATGAGAGGAAAGAAATGAAAGTGTGGAACATGAAATACGGCCACCGTGCCAAAAGAGCCAAGGAAATACTATTGTTAGGAGTGGATGGAAATACTAATTAAGATTTATACGATATGAAAGATGATGAGGTGAATACAGTTGTATTTATGTTACCTTGTATGTAAAAACAAAAACAAATATTTTTGGGAGTATCATTAGCAAACCGAGGAAGGGTGGTTCATATAGCCCACGCCCGAACTACACATGCCGGTGTAGGGGTGGATTGTGGTGGATTATGATTATTCCTCTTATTTTGGATGAGATAGATATTTTCTATGAACTGGAAAGTCAACCCACACGGCCTATGTAGGAAGGCGACCTAGCCGATCGGGTGGAGATCGGACACCATGTTGCGTACATGGTGGTACTACTCTTGGTAACAACTTTTTTCGCATCACATGTTAAACCACATTGTCCGTTGGGATATGGCCTACCCGATCGGGCATGATCAGACTCCGCGTTAACAATATGGTGGTATATCCGTGCTAATGTTCTCCCAACCAAAAATATTTATTATTTTCGTATTTTGAAAATTGTTATGTTTTAACTTGGCATTTGGATATCATTGATTGTTACCTGTTGCATCCATGATGTTTCCCCTTCTTTAATTGATGTTCTATTTCGTAATAGGACATTTAGCTTTACATACTAGTACTATTCCATATGTACTAACGTCCCATTTGCCGGGGGCACTGCATCTTCAATGGATGCAGGTAGTTCATCAGTGGGCGATCTTGATCCTCGTTAGTCGTTACTCTATACCCAGTAGGTTTTGGTGAGCCCTACTCTAATCTAGGACTTATGTCATTTGACGTTGTATTTTGTGCTTTGAGTTATAGCCGGGGCCTTATCGCCGGCACTTCCATTCTACTCTTTTGTTGTACTTAGAGGCGCTGTAGACATAGTGTGGGTGGTGTTTAATGTTTGGAGTTGAACTAGAAGTGTTTGTATTTTTGCAAACATATTTTTCATCATATCTATAAACTTTTAATATTTTGGAAATCGTAAATGAAACTTCTTTGAGTAATGGAAAAAGAATATGGAACACTTGACTCTTCTCTTGTCTATCACTTGTACTGATTTTTATATTGATAAAGGCAAGGATGGATAGAAGGAATCTTTGAGGCTTGATTAATCGGGGTATCTCGATTGAGCGTCGGTCGCGGTTCTCGAGGTTGGGGCATCACAAGCTTGTTATCAGAGCCTATAGTTTTAAAGTTTCCTAGGATGTCTCGGTGCCGTGTCTAGTAGAATCCTTCTTATCGGTGTGTTGTCGACCACATCTTAAATTAGGAGGGTACTTGAGCATTTAGGAATGTCACCCTTCTTTTATACTCTAGATCGTCCTATAAAGCTCAAGATAGAAAGTTAATTTCCTCATTATTTCTCATTTTACAGATGAGTAATCCACGAGTTCGAAGCAGCAAGGAGGGAATGACCTCGCAGGAGAATCTGGGGGAGATTGCACAAGAGTTCCTTGGGATAATGCGTCAAGCCATTGAGGGATTGGAAGAACTTGTTGCTAACGGAAGTACCCTTGTTCCTACCAATGTCACCACACCACCAGATCATGTGGTGAGAGCATTTAAGAAACGAAAGAGGGGTCTTGATACTAATAAACTTGATTATTTGATTTGCATGAAACGTCACTTGGGAACATGTTAGATGACTCTTGAAATTTGTTATGGTTGTGGAAAGAGGGGGAACAAGAAGAACAGATGCCCTAGATTAGTACACCCACCCCGGTCTGCCCGATATGCGGGGAGGAATATTTGGCATCATGTTATGAGTATGCGCAGTAGCATGTTAGGGGTGGCAGGTTTGGCAAATTCCAAAGGCCCACACCGAAAGTCGGTAGAGAGATTATTACTTCCGCCATGGAGACTCGGAAGGAGGATAAGGGGAAGCTTATCGTGTATGCAAAAAGTGTGAATATCAGGTTAGTGGGGCGAGTAGGTTTAGCAGACCTCATCCCCATTGTGTGAAGTGTGGGAGATGTCAGTCGGGAGTATGTCACTATGGTACCAATGTATGCTACGAGTGTGTTATGAGGGGTCACATTCAGATAGATTTTCGTTTGTCTTGTAGAGCATGGACAGGGATGCAGCACAACAAACCAGTTCTACAGCTACTACATCCACAACGCCTTCCCCAGCTAGAGGCACTATAGCACCCGCAAGGCGTGTAACAACTTGGGGTGGTATCAAGAGCTCGAGAGGGCCCAGCAAGTTTTGTGCTATGAGGAGGCGTCAAAAGTTAGAGGCTTCTCCAGATGTGGTTACAAGTATATTGACTGTCCAATCTCAAGTTGTATATGCTCTTATTGACCCCGGTTCCACTTTGTCATATGTAATTCTTTATGTTGCTATGGAATTTGGGATAGAACCGGAACAACTTTATGAGATGTTCTCTGTATCCACTCTTTGAATGAGACATATCATTTGTGAAGCCCCTTTATCACAATTATCGTACTTGCAACCTCTTGAGGAATTTATTTCTTTAATGATTTCTTTGAATTGAGTCAGAAGCCCAGGTTCATAATTCCAACTTGCTTCCCTAAATTCTCCACAAGGGACTATACCTATTGAATTCCTTAGAGAACCTTCTGATCCAAATGGATAACGTATACTCCCTTGTGCTTATGCATGCACCATCGCAATGTTTACCTATGTGGTGTCAAGTACAATGTAAAGCAACCCAGTGTTGAGTTCCTTCTTGGCTACTCTCTCTTTCCTGTGCATGTAACACCTATGTTTTGAATGGTCACTTTGCTCCCTTTGTGAATATATTCATAGATCCTTTTCCCTATCTAAGTAACATAAAAGCATATCTCAGCACCTATTATATGTGTACATCTCAAGTGAGAGGGTCAGTTGTCTGCATAAAGTTACTCTGAAACTTGGGATCCATACAAATTCATCATAAGAATATCCGTTGTTTGCCCATCTTAGTATGACTTTTATGGCCACTTAAGACATTAAGCATTAAGTAGCTCACTTTTTCCTAGTATTTTAGTTGCCCATGATGTGGCTTGCATTGCAGTTTGGGAGTTATTATAGCAGAAATATGTCCATCTTA
The DNA here is from genome assembly GCA_000715115.1 of Nicotiana otophora. Lineage (NCBI taxonomy): Eukaryota > Viridiplantae > Streptophyta > Magnoliopsida > Solanales > Solanaceae > Nicotiana > Nicotiana otophora. Next base: position 19,620 of record AWOL01S0000680.1, read on the forward strand.
TAACAATTGTTCATTTTCTCTTTAAACCTCTGCAACATGTACTGACTGTGTTCCTTAGTTAGTAAATCATTGAGTATGTCATTGTCCTGCGTTGAGGGTTTACTACCCTTAATATTCCACATCCCTGGGTGGATAGGAGTTATTTGTCTTTTTCCCCGGAGCATCATATTACCCATTAGAACCTTTCTAACCAATGCATGATTTACCTTCAATATTAAGATGTCCTAAGTACATGGTCTTATTCATGAAAGGTTGGAATTAGATATTCTAGTTTATTAGGCACCTATCATGAACATATTTAGTTTAAGGCTCAAGTTTATCGTATCTCTAGTCCTCTCATATAGGATAAACAATCGGGAAGGAATAAGTTGTCGTAATAATAATCCCACTAGTGACCAACCTCTTTATCAACCGGGTAGGCTTGGGGCATAGTTTTCTTGTGTCAAATACTATCAAGGTCGTAATGCAACTTCATGTATTTTTGAAATCACTAACACAGTCATGGTGCAAGAATCTTCTCATTTTGATCTAAACTGATTTTCCCTACACTCAAGGAGGAAACTGGTGTCACGTACTTGACTATTTCTCCTTAGAGCTTACTATTGTCGGGCAAGGCACATATGGAATGGAACAACTGTTACTATCCCTTGCATAACTCATCTCCTTCCAAGAATAGCTGATGCTGATGACTCACCTCTTTTACATCATAGGATCATGTACATGGTTTCCACATTATCTGTGTGTACTACTTACCTTTACGCCTCATTTGTCGAATCAATGATGACATCACAATAATTAATCATGTAAGCACTATTGGTACTAACCTTCACATCCCTTAGGATATAACCTCCTGTAATTCCCTGCTCGGCACATTGATGAATTTCTGAACAATTCCAGCTCAATCGCAAACCTCGTTGTTCCTCTTTGTATTAAATCTACCGATAGTAGTGGGTCCAGCCTGTCAAAGAAAAAGTATCATTCCATGATCAAACCTATTGGGTAGGAAATATATGGCCATATTCATTCTATCACATCCTAGAATAATGGTTAAAGTTTGCCAAGGGTTTAGTTTGAGTCACGCCCCAAACTCGGGGAGTGCAAACGATGCTCAACCGAGTGAACCCGGCCGAGCAAGCCTGTTAGATTTCCTTCTACCAAAACTCAACCATGAATAAAGAGGAGATGTACTCCATTAATCAAACATTGAAAAGATTTCATTAGCAACTCCCATTTCATTTCCATTAGCAACTTCATTCATAATTTCCAAAATATTACGAGTTTATAGGATTAATGAAAAACATGATGTCCAAATACCAACATTTCTAATTCAATTCCCCGCATTAAATAACACCCACAACTTGTCTACGGAGTCTCTAAGTACAACAAAAGAGAAATATGGAAATGCCGGCAACAAGACCCCAGCTATACCTAAACCACAAAGTACATGAGAAACAAAAGATACATGACCCCAAAATGAATTGGGGCTCACCAACTCAGCAGAATAGAATGTACCGCTATCACTGATCAATACCGCCTGCTGTAGAACCACCTGCATCTATTAAAGATGCAGTGACCCCGGCAAAATGGATGTTAGTAGCGTCGAATAGCACTAGTATGTATAGCTAAAAGTCCTCTTTCAAAATAGAATGCCCATATAAGACAAGACAACACATAGAAACAACAAGTCACAATCAACAATATCCAAATGTCCAGTTAAAACATAATATTTTTCAAAATACGAACTTCATATTCAATGTTTGGTGGGGGGATCATTAGCACGGATATACCACAGTTCACCATACCATCGTTCAGAATACCAATGATCACAATACCAATACCACCATACTTTTAGCATAGAGTCCGATTACGACCCGATCGACTAGGCCATCTCATTAAAAGGACATCAACCACAATCACTCTCAATACCAATACCACCGTACTTTTAGCATGAAGTCTGATCATGACCCGATCGGCTAGGCCATCTTATTAGAGACATCAACCATAATCACAATTTCAATTACAATTTCCAGCACAATCACCACCATGTGTGCGACATGGTGTCCGATCACGACCCGATCGGCTAGGCCATCTCATTCGAGACATCAACCATAATCACAATTACAATTACAATTTCTTGCACAATCACCACCATGTGTCCGACATGGTGTTGTATCACGACCCGATCAGCTAGGTCGTCTCACCACAATACCGTATGGATCGACATCATCCTTTTCTATCAATCATCTCATCTCAATTAAGGGGAATAATTTTATCACATAAATCTCATCCCAAATAAGGGGAATAAGTACAATCCATTCCTACACCGACACGTGTAGTTTCAGTGTTAGATAATTTCAAACTACCCTTCCTCGTTGACTATCGATACTCCCAAATATATTTTTGATTTTCTTAAAAAGGAAACAATAATATAAATGTATTTACCTCATAACCTTTCATACCGTATATAGCCTCATTAGCACTTTCAACACTTTCAACATCATTATTTCATTGGCTCTCTTGGCCATACATATGATTCTTCATTCTTGGCACAATGGCCGTATTTCATATTCCACACTTTCATTTCTTCCCTTTCATGGATCATCATCATAAATATCAACAAATAGAATATTCCGGAAATCACAACTTTAGGTTCATTAGTAATGAAGGCTTTAAACACAATGGATTTCATTCCAAGAAAATGGAGTAAAATGATTGGCAATCGAAGCACAAGTTAAAATCATAAACAAGTAACACATCATTTATTCTTGAAATACTTATCCCCAAAAAAGGCAATACACCATTTCAAATCCTGAATATATAAGAGTTCAAAACACATTGCAAATACTTGCAAAGCATAGCATTAGATAAAATTGCCACATTTGGGCATGACTTGAGTACATAAGCTTTTAGGCAAATCTATTTTCGAAGTCAATTCAGAATAGTTAAATCAAAGCTCATTTTATAACATTTCTCACATCATTTCATTTCATTGGCACCATTGGCCACAAGTATAACTTTCATTCTTGGCACGGTGGCCACAATTTATATCACTAACTCACTTCTTTCACTTTCGAGAATCTTTATACATTATCAACAACAAGGCATTTCCAATCAAGACTTTAGGTACACATATGAGTAATTAAGGGTCTTAAACATATCGAATTTTTCTCACAAAATTTGGAATACTAGCTTTCATTTGAAACACGACCCAAAGCCATAACATTTTAATACACAACCCATACTTTGAAACTTACGGGAACATTATGGAATTCGATTCTAATAGAGAATGTTCAGCCAACATACCTCAGTTTGAGCTTTACTTAAATTACTACAACGTTCCGAAAATTCTAGCAATCCTAATCTATTTTGAGACATAAGAAAATTGAACACAAATTAGGAAGATATTCATGGTTTCAGCTCATTTCAGCATTTTATCAAACATTAGTTGTGCAAATTTGGCTACAAGGTTCTTCAACATGATTTCCTTCACTCCTCAACCCAATCTTTACTTATTTTAGCTCAGCAATCTCCCCACAAACCTTATTAGTACAAGCATGTATAAATAATACTCTTACACTCAAGAGTCATACTCCCCATTGTCGCGCCCCCTTTTTCTCGCGAAAGAGGGCTTCGACATTGTGACAACTTTTTTGAGTGGGAGGTAAAGTGTTAAAATAAGAAGAGTTGCCACCTAGCAATTTTTAAAGTGTGTTAGGGCACCTATTATATAGATAGCTCTATTTTACTAGTCAGCGCCACCAAAGATCGGGTAAGGGCTCAAATTACCTCAAAGAGAAGGTGTTAGGCACTCTTCGAGGTCCACAACTATGGGTTCCGGCCGAACTTAAGACTATGTGGATTATAATTAGGCAAGATGATTAAATAAACAAAGAGAATTAAAGGTCAAAGAGTTTCATTATAACACAATGAGAATTGGTACAAATCTTAAGGACTACAAGGATACAACTATAACGGTCTATATTAGATGACTAAGTGTATAAAGAGAAAAAGGGGTCCTATGTTTTTTAGCCTAAAGGATCACCCCGTGAAACATAAATAATACTTCGCAACTCCTTTTAGATAGGAGTTGCTCATATTATTCAGTAGGAACATACTATCATCTCCTACTACCCGATTACTATGTTGAAGTTGTTTACTTAAAGCGTTCTAATTCAATTCCAGGTCGCGTCCTATGCGTGCACTACCCGTCGCATGCCTATGGTCCAGGAGGCGTTGGACCCCTATTTGGGTGGTTCTAGACTTTAATTAAGATGCTTGAAATGATAAAACTAAGCGACATTCAAAACAAATAGGACTTCACTTAAGGATAATTAAAGGCTCAAGTTAGCCTCCACACTTAGACAACAAATGCACGCAAACAGATTTCTACGTTAGGCACTAGATAGTTTCAAAATTGAGGCAAATTGAAGTCATTAAGCTCTATATACGTGGTTTCTAAACAGCAAATCAGTTTAAGAAAATCTGGTACTGCTATGCTGCTTATTGAGATTATAGATTATAAGTTATTAAAACCTATAGACATGGTCTCTAAGTGATTTACGCAATATGGGGAATGAAAACCATTGGTAATACTCAGAATTACTCGTGTTTGATCCTATTGGCATGCTTTCTAAGCAAGTAGTAGTATTTTATAGCTAGGTTCTAATAGTTGGCAGTTGAAAAGTTATTTTGTAACACTTCGTCCCTATAGGCATGTTTTCTAGGCGAGCAATAGATATAACAGTAGTTGATGAATCAATTAAGAACCTATGGACATGATATCTAGATGAGGACCGGTAGAGAATAAGCTAGTATAAACCTATAGGAATGGTATCTAATGAACGTGCTGCCGTTATGAAAATTGAAGGATGGTTATGGGCATTTGTTTCCTATAAGCATGCTGTCTAGTGACACATAGCAGTAGAGATGGGAATAGATAGAGTACTTAAGCTCATGTTTTGATAGTAAACAAGTTGTGTGAGTGTGTGATTCCCCTAATGGCATAATTTCTACTAGTGTGCATGGAAAGTTAGATAGCATATATGGTAGGTTGGATAAAATAACAAGTAAATCATACGAATCCCATAGGCATGTTTTTTACCCTTTCATGCGAACATTGGAATATACCACTTCCCCAATGTCACTAACACCCCGATTATTTATTACAAAATTATTACAGACCAGATAGGGAATATAAGTACAAATATTACATAAGAAATTATAGTAGGCCTACAGCAGGCCCAAAGGAGATACATAGTATTGCTTGGGCCCTCAACAAACTCCTTCTTGACAAATAGCATGCCCGATCCAAACAGGGGACTATGCCCATCAGCACAACCCAAAAGTCACAGAGGAACTCAAGCCAAAACAAACAGTCACAAATTACACATATGACCCAAATATTGAATTACACAGAAATCACTCACACAACCCAGTTCGAGATTATACAAAAAATATGAGGAAGCAAAGATAAATGCCAGACATAGATCAAGTGCCAGCAGCAAAGAGAGTGATCAAAGAACCCCAAATCCTAGTGTATCAGAGTTCACAAGTGTCTCAAATGGCCCCCGAGCAGTGCTCACGCTATGGAGGTCAATAGAGAGAGTTTTGGTGGCCTTGGCTTTCAGCCGACCAAGAGTGATAGATTTGGAATAGTGTAGGTAACAAATGAGAGTGAGATGACAGTGATCAAGTCATAGAATTTGAAGAGGTGCACTTAGAAGCAGACATAGAAGGGGTGATTAAACAAAGAATATACAAGCAAAGAGAATCAACAAAAGCTCAAAGGACAGCTTGATATCACAAGGTCAAACACTTAGCATATTGGGCAGAAAACATTTTGTAAGAAGCAAGGGAATCAGGTTTTCAGAGACTGCAAGATTAACATACAAAGGTGCGCAATGCCAAAGGAGTCTAAAGTAGAGCACTAACTTAAAGGATTTAAAGACTAAGGGTAAAAATTATGTTGAATATAAATCACAACCCGAGAAAGTAGACATGCCAATTTATATCACTAAGACAAAACAGTATCAAACATTATAAGGAAAACACACGTTAAGAAGGCTACTTTGAAGGTCCCAACTAATCAATAGGGGATACAGGATTAGGCAAACCGAAGACATAATGAGTGAAAAAATAGCATGGGATCCTGTCATAGCTAGAGTGAGGTCACAGATTTGGAAACATTATAGATATGAATCGATCATTACAGGAACCCAGAACAAAGTAGAGAAGCAAACTAATGCCAAGCAGTAAATGTAAATGTTCAGGTACCAACACATTAGGCTAAACGAACTTAAGAGAGTCCAAATTATTCAAGTTAAGCAGAAACATATCTCAGAACTGGCAAATACAATGATACAATTACGAGGTTAGAACCACTAACCTCTTGAAAACGATGCACAAGTCCTCCTCAAAGCAAGAATCCAGGGTTGCAGTCTTCTGCTATGGTCCTAGTAAGACCTTGGACGAAATTGCTTTGAGTGGGCAAGAACAATACAACTCTAAAACTGAGTTACTGGGTGAAAAACCTCTTCCTGATGTAGACTCATTTTTCAGCCAAAAGAGGGCTCCAAAAACGTGTAGAATTCTTCTTGTGCAAGTAGAATCCTACTCTAACTCTCAAGGATGGCTTTTCTCCCAAGTCACGTTTTACCTAAGTTAGCCTTGGGTTTTACTAGGTATAGAAGGAACCACAGAAATAATGAGAGGCTACAATTATAACATTAATTCAAGAATTTGCATGAGAAAAATAAAATGCTAAAGAAGTTCTGATCATAAAACGAGTTCAATGCCAACAAGGTTGCACATAGACATAGTCTAGAAACACATTAGGTCATGAAATTGCAGAGGTGTGAATATGTAAATCATGTACACAGGAGAATAAAATTGTACAAGCTAAATAACTTACCAGTTATCACTTGACAAATAGACAAACAAGAAAGAACAAACTCCACAATACTCTGAACGTCAACAAAGAGCAATAGAACCCAGAATCGTAGTGCGTCAGAGTTCCCAAAAGCTTCAAGTGAACCCCGGGCAGTGCTCGCACCAAGAAAATTTGAAAAATTTAATTTTGGTGGCCTTGGCTTTCAGCCGACCAAGAGCCAAAGTATAGAACAAGAGAATAATAGAGTGACAACCTTTAGTTTTTAGTGAATCTCGTGATAAAGTTTATTTCAAAGGGGAATGGGAAGGGATTTATATAGTAGTAAAGATCAACACATAAAAATAAGCAAATACAGAATATTGAACACAAATAAGGAAAATATGGCATGCAAAAATCAATTAGAATCAGTTTTAGAGTAAATCCAGGAAACCCTAGTTCATACGAGGAACAAAAATGGTACACATCTCACTCAATTGAAGCCATGGGGTCTGATAGTGAGTGTATCAGGTCAGAAACATAAACATGATAGAGAAGCGAAGTCAAACAAACACCAACGACTCGGCATCCATAAATAATCAAGTGCCGAGTACTTGTAACGTTCAGAAGATGGTAAGTATCTCCGTGTGTGCAAGAAAGGAAAGGAATCATGGATGATTTCCATGTAATATTAGATTGGGGATGGATTTGAGTGAGGCGGCTAGGGTTTAGGTTTGAGATATGAGAGCGTGTGAGGGTAGTTGGGGAAAGGGAATTGTCTCTAGGGTCTGGTGACTTCTGAGTACACAATGATGTATATGGGTGATAAAAGAAAATGTAAGTAACAATGATTATTGCTAAATCTTCACGTGTTTTAGGTACAAATTAAGACTCAAGACTCGCCGAATGGTGCAGAAAGTGATTTACCAGATAATGGTATACTCTGAAGGATGAGTTTGTGTATGGTAGCGTATATGTATGTGTTTTTACCTCATAGAAAAAATTCATTTTAATTCTTGTAAATGAAGCCACATGTTGGATGATGATATTTCAGATGTTAGACCTCACGGCGTAACAAGTTAAGAATTTAATTGTAGCGGGCATGAATTGAAGACCATAGTTTTGGACAAAAAAAGAGCCTAAGGGCAAAATAAATAGGAGTCAGAAACGTTTGATATATACAAAGTTGTGTTTTCGTAAGACTCATGCATGATTAAGAAGATATGATGTACAAAATGAGAATCAAGAGAAGCCAATATTAAACTTCAGGGAATGATTTTAAGTTGTTAAGATTTATTTATATTAGAAATAGAAAGTACCACATTAGTAAGTGACCATAAGAAGCAGCTATTATTGTGAGATAAATGATATGACAGTTCCCCTTAGGTTATGTGACTAAGTGTTTACCGCATATGTTTATAGTCTGATATTATTTTGAAGTGTCTACAAAGTTTGGCGGTTTGATATTCCAATTTCAGCTAAGACAAATGATATTTCCCTAAGTGTGATCTATGTGCATCGTTACAAAAAAGATAGTATGCGATTGTAGAATAGGGCCGGATGGTGAGGGAAGTTAGAAATAACATTATGCTTCACTTTAGTTATTCAAAGTAGAACAAGAATACATGATTCTAGCAGGTGGTTAGTAAAAGAATAGTAAGTAAGATTTGAGCTGATACAGTGAATTACCAATTTCATCAGAGCTAGTAGAGGTACAATTTGATTCACTTAGCCAGGTTAACTCTAGTTAGTAGATGACAGTTTGAAATATTGAACGTGTGTTAGAACCCAAAGAGTTTAAGTTAATCCCGAAGTACAATGACAATGGAAGAATAAACAAAATCAGCTAGGCAGTAAGAGAGCCAACTACAAAATAATAGCCTTTTAGAATTTTCAAAAAGGGGTCTCCCCAAGATGGACAGTGTGAGTAGAGTTCAATCATTAAGATTCTGTATGATAGTTGTGAATGCATCATCTTTCCGTTTATGTAAGTAATTCCTTTTTTCCTAGTAAGAAATATTGTTCAGAAGAAATCTGGATGATGAGCCATCACTGACGTAAAGTGCATAGAATTGTAGAAAATAAGGAAAGTTGGTCGGATACAAAAAAAAAGATAAGAGAAGGATCTGCAAGTACAAGACCTTAACCTTTGGTTTAAGGGGGAGTTGCGAAAATCATCAGTAAGTCCGGTTGGAGATTTGAAACC